>JAOTON010000720.1:0-150280 GCA_034440635.1 Lepas anatifera | reverse complement strand
AGATCATAAGACAGCTTTTTTCCCATGCTTTTTCAACGGCAGAGGTCACCTCGTGACCTGACCTCAGGTGACGAAATCGAAAAATCTCGGATATACACCCTGTAGACACTGGAGGGGCCATGAAATGTAGGCAGTTTCAAATCAATCGACCAAGAAATGTAGCTCTTATAGAGCTCAACAATTGAAGTGAGGTGACCTTGGTTGACCTCGCCTGGTGACCTGACCTTAGATGAACCGGGGTTAAAATTTAAGGGATGGTGGGAAAATGATGGGGTGAGAGATAGAGCTCTCAACCGCGGTGCTGCGTCTCGTCGTTTTTCTGCTATATCGAAAAACCTTAGGGGGCCATCGATGCCCCCGGTGGGGCAAGGGTTAATTTTCCTTAGTCATTCCTAAAAATATATGTGTCAAGGAACACCAGAGTTATTTCATGTTCTTTTTTCAATGGTGAACTGGGTTTTAGGATAAAATGGGTTCAGTTGATAGAGTTTAGTTTCAAAGTTCATACCAGTGGGGGACTACAAAAATATGTCATCGACACATTGGGCCCAGATCACATTTGATCCAATTATCCCTAGGTAATGATGTTTTTCAAGCCATTCCATAAACAGGCATGCAGCTACCGGGCTTAGCGGTGAACCCATCGCAAGGCCAATGTGTTGAGGGTACTTATCCGAGTTGAATGTGAAGCCATCGAAATTCATGCACATTTTAAGCAATTTTAAATAGTCTTCTTTTGGTAAGGGCAGTTGGTCAGGGTTCATGTTCTTTGTTACGGGCTTAGTAGCTTTCAGTGACCCCCTCTACTGAAATGCTCGTAAATATTCACTTAACCCGACCACCGGTGGGCCTCCGAACCACCTTCGCCCTGGTGGGGGTGTTGTTTGAGCACCCCTCCCTCCAGCTCGGTTCCTATGCGGAAAAGCGAAAAAGACGTTAAGACTGGTAAATTGCTAAGAGAAAATCATGAGGAAACTACTTTGGTCACTTTTTGGCTCAGGTATATATTGATGTCATGACAGGTCAAAGGACGTTGTATGTTAGGACAGGGTTTGTGGGCTCTAGCTCTGACAGAGTTGATTTAGAATTATTTTTAGGGACCATTCGCTTCCTCTCGTCTCGGCAAATCAAATGATGTATAATATGACTATGCTAGGACAAAACGCAAAAGGCAAACATGACCTGACCTCAGGTCAGGTCAAGGTCACTTTCCGACCTAGCACAGTCAATATGCATATCAATTGACTTGCAATGGCAATCAAAACGTAATAATATCAAAATAAAGGCGGTATCATCATTTCCGGCAAAGTTATTGACCCAAGTCTGAAAACTGCTTAAGTAGCCCTATATGACCTCTCAGAGGTCACAGGTCAAAAATTGCAGCATGAACCTGGAAAGTGGCCCAGGATACTACGGTTTGGAGAATACCCAAGGTATTCTCAGCTGTATGTACACAAATACAGCCCAATTCCTGTTTTCTCAACGTATTTCAAATGGAGAGGTTGGGTCTTAGGGGTCGGTGGAAGAGCTGATTGAAGTAATTTTACCTAATTCTCATTTTTAACACGTGCTTTGACGGGGAGTATGAGCCACCTCCGCTTAGACAGGGGCGGGTACCCGCCCTCCTAAGATCTCGAGAACCACGCTAGGTAGCGAAAAACGGTAAACGGCGTTGGGTAGTCCATCCACTTCTTCATCGAAAATATTTGAACTATTTGTTGCCAGGTCACATTCAAGGTCACTAGAGGCCGAAACATGCCGTCATAGGGATAACATGTAAATGAAGGTTTTCGGTCATTACATCTGAACAAGTAAAGATAGCAAAAACAATTTAAGCCTTTGGAATCCTCGCAGCAAGCCTAATCGAATGATATATGTAAATACATATATGATTCTAATGATATGCCTTTTACCTAATTTAATTTTTGACCTGGTTGGATTTGACCTGAGTTCAGGTCAGGTCAAATCCTTTATTTGGCCTAGCAAGGTCATATTATATATATATATATATATATATATATATATATATATATATAATCCTTTATTTGGCCTAGCAAGGTCATAATATACATACAGGTCAAAAGTTAATTTAGGTAAAAGGCATATCATTAGAACTGCAACGACAAGGCAAGTATAATGCATTAAATATAAAGTTCTATCACCATCCGTTGCTATGTTATTTACTTAAAACCATTTTCCCATGTATTTCCAATGGAGAGGTCATGGATCGTACCTGACCTTAGGTCATTGATATAAAAATACCGGAACGTATTTTAGAAAATTCGGTAGGTCCATTATTTAATATGATTTTCAATCGAATAAACTCTCCCTGTTCCGACTTATGCCATCTGAAACTTTTTTGAGGTCAGGTCACTTGTCCTGTACTGGTGACCTGACCTGGAGATGACCTAACCTTAAAATTTTGACAGAAGTTGTAAACATGATTAGAAAAAGGTATGTCAAATACGGCGGCGCTACGCGCCGCCGGTTTTTCTGCTGTCTCCCAAAAATCCGAGGGGGCGGGTTCCCACCCCCTGTCAATGTGCGTGTTAACACCGGCAACCACACCGGTGCCATGTTAACCTTTTGCACTGGATGCATCCGTAGGGCGGTGCAGCTGCCGCACACACGTCTACAGTGCGGTGGCACAGACAGAACCGGACGGCCCGGGTTCAAGGCCCGGCGGCTTCCCGGAATAAAGAGCAAGCTGGCTCCCCGAGAAACCCTTTCAACAGGGGAAAGAATTGGCGACGCCACATGACCCTGGCAGTTGGTGCGTCGATAAGCCCCAACAATTATTGCAGAGCCGGCCGGCTGACCAGTGGCCTAAGACCATGCTGGGCATGCCGAATGCAAAGGGAACACAAAGTAGCAGTCCAATACCTGAATACAGGAATCATTGATGTTTAGACCTATCTGACCTCTTGACGCTCGGCCCTTCTCAATCCCGCACCAAAACTTCAGCCGGTGGATCCGGAAAGGCGCCCTACCCCATCCCCACTGATTTCATTTAGCTTCAACGTGTTGTTGCAGACTAATCCATGCAAATGCCTCTCTGTCGTTTAAGCCATATTTAAAGTAATGAGTTTGTAAAATTACTGTAATTGCAAAAGGTTGTTCTTTCTAAAGGCCTGCTGATCGGTGGAGGGGGCGGGGAGGGTGGTCTTGAAAAGTGAACACAGGAAGTGTTTCATGCCTCAGCACTTGTTTCCTTTCACAGTAGCGATGCAAAGTAACTTATTGAGTTTGATTATTCCAATTTGACCTTGTATTAGCTGCCCACACTTCCACACAGATGGTGGCTTTTCAAGTGCTGTCGTAATGAACATGAAATAATGGAAACTATGGAAGGAGACGGGAAGTATAAGGATGGATGAGGGTAAAAGAAGGTGGCATACAAACCGGAGGGGTCGCTGCTGCCCGAGGCGCATCCGCTCGCTACCTCCAAGAATATATAATTGTTACCAAACATCAACCGTACCAAAATTAACGAGCTGATATAACAGTGATTGTATAAGGCGCAGATTGTCTTTAAACTGAGGAGAGCCCTTCAAATATGGAACACAATTTGTATGTATACATATATACAGCGGCCAATAGGGATCGTGATCCCACAGCAATGGTGCCGACAAGCGTCTTCCGAGTACTGAACTCACTGGCTGAACCCCTGTGCGTGGTCAGCCCTCTGCGCCATCGAGATAAAACTTCATTTGTCGGAGCCAGTCTCCACTATTATGTCCGCCATGTGCTGTATTATGTATTATGTCATTATGTCCGCCATGTGCTGGCGAACATAACGTGGAAAGATATAATATAATTGAAGCCGGAAGTCTAACAGTTAGAGAGGTCGTGATGTTCTGTAGGTATGATGGGCCACCTTACGGCAGGGGTGTAACTTGTAACTGAAAAATGTTTAGGGGTGTTTTTTCCTAGGCGACCCATAACATTTTACTGGCGGTGTTAGGGGATGAAAAACGTTAAAAGAGGTAACAACCTTAAATTTGTATATAAATTTTGTGCAAGTTGTTCCCAGTGCGGCTGATGGAGTCGGAGTCTGACTAAAGTCATCACGGGACTTGCCATGGAGACCCCAACCCCACCACCCGAACGAGCAGCTCCCACAATGAAGGGTTAATTTAGAAGCCAAAGTTTAAGGTCCTACAAAGCAAAGGGACGGCCGCCCCGCTCAGGTCACCCTCTCACCAGTCAGTTACCAGCCGACCTACGTCGGGTAAACTATTGAGCGCCGGAGCGTCTCAGGGGAACCGATCCCGAGCCTGGACATGCACTGCCACTACATGCTTCTGAGCAGCGGGCCGGAGCCCAACGCTCTACCAACTGAGCTACCGGGGCGGAAAATTCTGTCCAAACATCTCTAATGACTTCTTTCTTGCTTTATTTGCACTCCACACTGTTCCCCTGCGGATCAAAAAAGTATATTGGCCCCCTAGTTTGAGCGTTTCGGGGAGCATGACCCTAATGCCCCTCCCCTGGATCTGTCAGTGACTAGACATGTTTTGAGCCATACGCCCAAAAACCGTGGTGGCGGCTGCAACCCTAACTTTCGGACTGTGGGGGCAGTGCCCAACAGTTTCCAGCCATTCTCGTGACTTGTTTTTGGTAACAAATCAAGCGATAGGCCGAGTCACCTTTGGCCCCACCAACGTCGACGACCCTTTCCCACAACTTAAAAATACTTCCTGCGCCTATGCTCTAAGCTCCCTGCTCATCAAAAGTTCAAAAAATCAAAAGCTTGAAAAGCTGCAAACGCGGTGAACCCAGGAGTTTTTGGTCTCTTTAAAAAAAAACTAGCGCGCAGACAACCTGTTTGAATTTTACCGCCATTAAAAGCTTATCTATGGTGTTACATTGTTGTTGGACTAACAAAGCATTGAACACTTATTTGAAAAGGGGAGCTTCATGTGCCGAAGTGATTTGTGATAGACAAGCCATTTTCTCGTGAGAGTTGTATGATAGGCGAAATGTAGAGTTAAAAGGGTGATTTCTGGTCACTTTAAAAATCATGTAGGGGTTTGTTAGGTCCGATGTGGTTTATTGTTCTCCCGGAACACCACTCGCGGGCCGGTCCACAGCATGGCCGACCCAGACAGGTCACGTGACCCGTCCAGAGCTCTGCACGGACAGAGCCCTGAACGGGCACCCAACATCTCCCCTTCCGGCCCCCTTTCCCAGCATACAAATGCGGCAAAAATAAAACACAAATGCTGACAGGAAAACGCTACCAGCGTCTCAGGTCACTGCTGAAATAACTCAAAAAAAGACAAGAACGAAAACACAGCACTTCTGACCACGGCCAATGATCATTTCAAACATACGACTTATCGTATGGCAGAACCGTGATTCTGCTTGGTTTGCGGCGGATGCGTTCACTGCGTCGAGGCGCGAACGGCTGCGGGGCTTCATCCGCAAACGTGACGCGGCGCTTGGATGGTGGTGCTGTACCAGGTGCGCCTGCAGACGGTGATGCCTCTCCCGACCGCTTGGGAGCGGATGGAGTGCGCTGGGACACCGGGGACGACTGAGGTGAGCAGCTCATCGGACGCGGAGGCACGCGGCGGAGTGGCGTCGTCTCGATATCATGACTCTCGTCGAAAACGACGTGCTGATCGGAAGAGTGCTCAGACAGCGGGGAAAGAGGGCGCTGAAGCCGCAGGAAACGCCGATTGCGCCAAAATATGCGCCCAGACGGCATTTTAACCATGTTGTCGCGACGATTTCCACGGGCCACGACGACTCCCACGCGATCCCACAGGCCCGAAATGGCGTCCTGAACCACGACATGCGAGCCGACATTAATCGATAACAGCGTCTTGGCGTGCTGATCGTAGCGCTCCTGGCTTAGCTTTGCAGCGCGGGCCGCTCGGGCGTCGCACTCATCCGCAGCAGCTTGCCACTCAGAAGAAAATGCGCGGAAGTGAGCCGGCACGGTCGAACGCATCGGTCTGCCAAATACCACCTGAGCTGGTGATCTTCCGTCGGAGCGGGGGTGTTTCGAATCTCGAGCAGTCCTTCCGCGAACTCGTCTGTGTCCAGGTCTCCGTTGGGAGCCGACTTCTGCACGAGCCTTTTTTACGAGACGGACGCCGGCCTCGGCGTGTCCGTTGCTCTGTGCAAAGTACGGCGTTGTGATGTCATGCTGAACTCCCCATCGCTTGAAGAATTGGCGAGTGATGCGAGCCGTGAATGCCTTCCCACCGTCACTACGGAACCGGCATGGTACTCCAAAGCTGGCAAAAATGGCGCGGAGCTCACGCACCAACGTGCGCGCAGTGGCATCACTTTGACAAGCAGCCACCACCGGCCAGCCGCTCAGCCGGTCCATGTACACCAGAAACGCTTTCCCGGCGTGAGAGAAGAAATCGGCTGACACCGATTCAAATACACGAGACGGAGTCGGGTGCTGGCACAGTTCTTCTTTTGTTGGCTCGGTAAATATTTGCGGCATTCAGGGCACGCCGAAATTATGTTCTGGACGTCGTTGTTGATAGTCGGCCAAAACACGGT
The DNA here is from genome assembly GCA_034440635.1 of Lepas anatifera. Taxonomy (NCBI): domain Eukaryota; kingdom Metazoa; phylum Arthropoda; class Thecostraca; family Lepadidae; genus Lepas; species Lepas anatifera. The sequence goes on along the minus strand of JAOTON010000720.1, from coordinate 143,755 downwards.
CTGTCGTGCCCGCATTTTGGTGCGTCGGATCCCTTGATGTGAGGCGTGCAGCTTCTTCAGCGTGTCCTTGCGCATGGCCTTCGGGATGACGAGGCGTGTGCCGCAAACAATCAGATCACCGTCCACAGCGAGGTCTTCACGCTTTTCCCAGTAAGGACGGAGCGCATGGGGTAAATCCGATTTGCGGGCTGGAAAACCGGTGTTTATGACAGCACGGAGATCGATGTACTCGTCGTCACTCTGGCCGGCTTCTAATATCTGACTCAGGATGACGTCACACCCAGCGGATGATTCGAAGAGGGGCGAATCGGCAGCAGAGCTGAGGAGCACGCTTCGGATCTGATGCGTGATTTACGATTCCGCTTCCATGTCTGTTGACGTCGGATAGTCGACGGGAGCACGGGAGAGCGCGTCGGGGATGGCGTGACTTTTCCCGACTTCCAGACGACTTGAAAGCTGTAGGGAAGAAGTTTTTCCCGGAGACGCTGCAGTCTTGGATTCGTGATGTCTGACAGAGGTTTGCTGTTTATCAGTGTGACGAGGGGGCGATGGTCTGTCACAATGTCAAACATGGGCAATCCAGCCAGAAATACGTGCAGTTTGCGGACACTCCAGGTGATAGCCAGCATTTCTAGCTCAATCGCAGCATAGCGTGATTCAGTTTCTGTCACAAACCTGGATCCACACTCGACCAGTTTCCATTCCACCCCATGAAGCTGGAGAAGAGCAAACGCGAGTCCCTTTCGCGCTGCATCAGTGTGCAGTGCGGTTGGTAACGCAGGGTTGAAGTAGGCCAGCACAGGAGGTGACGTGAGAGCCTGTTTGACAGCGTTGAAGGCCGCCTCGTGCACATCTGACCAGATCCACTCTCGAGACGGGCGGAGCAGGTCCCGCAGAGGCTCAGCCGCCTCAGATGTGTCTGAGGAGAACGCGCTCAGCTGATTCACCAGACCCATAAAACTGCGCAAGTCTGTGATGTTCTGCGGTCGTGGAAACTCAGCGATGGCGCGCACCTTCCGCTCTTCTGGAGAATATCCGTGTTCAGTGACGTTGTATCCACAGAAGGACACTGACGGTTCAGCGAAAGCGATTTTTGTGGGGTTTATAGTGATGCCACTGTCATCGCACCGCTGTAGAACTTGAATCACGTGCTTGAGGTGACTTCCATAATCACTGTCGAACAAGAGGACGTCGTCCACGACCTTCCTGGTGTTGGGGATGCCAGCCAGCGCTTTGTCTCCCCGGCGATTGTACTCATCGCCGCTGGAGCAGAGACCCATCACAGCACGCCGGAACATATAACGGCCCCAGGGCGTCAGGAAGCATGTCAGGGGTTGATGTTTCTCCAAAATTTTGATTTGAAAATATCCAGATTTGGCATCAAGTTTGGTGAAGAACCGAGAGCCCTTCTCGATGCTGGCTACCGCGTCCTGAGGGGTAGCCACCGGATGTGTACCCCGGCGCACATATTTATTCAGCGCCGTAAGATCTACGGTGAGCCGCACACCGGCCGGGGACCCGGAACCATCTGGTGACTGCTTGGGAACTGGATGAATGGGGTGAACCCACTCAGTTGGTTCGTCCACTGGAACGATGACATCCTGAGCAACCAGTTCATCGAGTTGCTGTTTGATCTCGTCCCGCCATGCATGGGGAATGGCACGAGGAGCTGAAATAGCTCGAGGCTTGGCATCCTCTGTCAGTTCGATTGTCATCGGTCCTCCCGACATCTCACGGAGGGGACCGCCACTGTAAAAGACGCGAGGGAAGGCTGCCCTCAGCTGCTCCATGTGAGCGGCCCGCTCCTCAGGTGTCGGGTCGCGACTGTGATTCCAGACGGGCAGTCGACAACCCACGCCATCTGTTGGCGGTGGGGTGAACGAGTGAGTGACTCGCTGCGCCGCTGTTGACGGCCCGGCGCCACCAGCGCACAGCATCTGGGCCGGGAAGTTTGGAGGCAGCAGCCCCAGGCGCATGCAGTCCGTCCACGACAGGAGTGCTCCATTGATTTGTTCCACCACCGCAATGCATGACGATGTGACCCGGTCGCCCATCTCCAAGGTGCACCACACGGTTCCCATGCAGTTTAGCTGGCGGTTGTCAGCTGTGTGGAGGTGACGTGTTGGCGGCGACAGGTCACTGACTTTGATGCCGAGGCTTTTAGCTGCAGCTGGGCTGAGCACCGTTTGTTCTGCACCTGTGTCGGGAACAAAACGCAGAACTCCATCGGTGCTGCGATGGCGGACGCGGACCTGCACTCTGGGTGTTGTCTGAGGATTGAAGCCGCGTAAAAACACGCTGGCGAGCGACGTCCGGCCGACGCTTTTACCTCGAGGGCTCTGACGTCGGGGAGTTTGTTCTCGGCGACGACTGTAATGGCGTGGCTCTTGCCGTGAATCTCGCCGCGGGGAGACCTGCCTGTAGGGTCTCGAACGGTTCTGACTGCCGAACTGACGCCTCTCGCGTTGGTCAGATCGGCTCCTCCTATCACACACAACCTCAAAGTGGCCTTCAAAATCACATATAGTGCAGTTGTAGTTGCGAGCAGGGCACGCAGTGATGTCATCAGAAGTGTGGCGTTCGCTACTGCAGCGAGAACATGCACGCCGCTGCTTTGGTCGCTCCTGCCTGCCGCGTCGATATGATGACACGGGACAGATGTCAGCAGCGCGGAGACGTGCTGAGTCTTGCCGGGAGTTTTCCTGTGCTCGGCACACGTCAATCGCTGTCTGCAGAGTGAGATCGTGACGGCTGAGTAGGATTCTGACTGTTTCCTCGTCCCTGATGCCAGTAACGATCCGGTCCCGAAGTTGATCATGAAAACACTTGTCACAGAACTCACAAAACTGTGCAATCTCCTTCAACGTCATGATATAGTCATCGAAACGCTCGCCCTCCTCTTGGTTACGCAGATAGAATTCTCGCCTGTCAAGAATTACACTGCGCTGACGGCGGAGGTAGGCTTCCATAGCTGCGATAATGGTAGTAACGTCAGCCTCGGCGGGAATGTTTAAACTGAAGCTGACGATTCTTGCCCACTCATCGTCGAGCAGATTGTAAAGGGCTGAGCGTTGGTCCACGACAGCCATGTCACAGATACCGGTTAGACGAGCGAAACCTTCGTACTTCTGCTTCCAGGCCGCGAATTCGCGCAAGCTGGTCGTGGACGCAAGTCGGGGCGCAGGCGTGGCCAGAGCAGGTAAACGAGTCTTCACAGCGGCTGCAGGTGCACCCGTCTCAGCCGTCGACGTCTCGTCGAGGTTCACTGACGGGCGTTGAAGCGCCGATTCCAACATCAAGCAGAGTCTTTCCTCCCTTTGTGCCGCCTGTTCTGACTGTCTAGCCGACTGCTCGATTTGAGCCTTCATCAAGGCCGTAAGGCCTGCGATGGCGTCCTTGGTCTCACTATCCATTTCAATAGTCACTGATGAGCACTAAAGATTTCACGTGGCGGTAAAAAGTTACACCTACGCAAATTCAACTGCAGGCTGCGCCATGTTTAGGTCCGATGTGGTTTATTGTTCTCCCGGAACACCACTCGCGGGCCGGTCCACAGCATGGCCGACCCAGACAGGTCACGTGACCCGTCCAGAGCTCTGCACGGACAGAGCCCTGAACGGGCACCCAACAGGGTTCACATAAAGCTCTTATTGGCAGGGTTGAGAACGCGTGGCCCGATGTGGCCGGATGTGCCCCCCCACTTTTGAAAACGTTCCGACGCGCCTGGTTTAAGGAGACTGTTCTTTAACCCTCGCCCCTCCGGGGGAGGCCATCGATGGCCCCTCTAAGGTTTTTTTCGGAATAACAGAAAAACAACGAGGCGCAGCACCACGGTTGAGGGCTCTACCTCTCACCACATCATTTTCCCATCAGTCCTGAAATCGTTTACACCGGGTCAGACTAGGTCAGGTCAACCAAGGTCACCTCACTTCAACTTTTGAGCTTTACCATAGCTACATTTCTTGGCTGATCAATTTGAAACTTTCTACACTTCATGGCCCCTCCAGGGTCTACAAAACGTATATCCGGGATTGCTCGATTCGTGACCTGAGGCGAGGTCACGAGGTGACTTCTCCCATTTTAATAATTTTAATCTCTCACGGTTTTAATCAATTACCTCAGCCGTAAGTGGGCCCTGGCCTGTGGTTGCTCGCCAATAATAAGCAATAAACAAAAAAAAATTGAAGAAAAAACATGGGGAAAAACTGTCTTATGATCTAAAAGTAACAAAAATGATTGCAAATGCTCAGATTGCCCATAAACCCTGAAGTCCCGAAACCCATAAACCCCGAAATACCCTGAAGTCTCTAGATCCAAATAAGGCATGCGGTACAGATAACATTAGCGCTAAAATCATCGTAGAGTGTGCTGAAGAATTGGTAGCACCACTCACAAAAATATGCAACATGTCCGTTACAGCTGGTAAAGTTCCTATTAAATGGAAACAGGCCAATGTCATTCCAATATTCAAAAAAGGCGACAAAAAAGATCCATCGAATTATCGGTCTGTCTCCCTGCTTCCAATTTTCGCAAAAGTTTTGGAACGACTTGTCTACGACCAGCTGTTTCGGCATGTTTCGCCGGTGCTGTGTCCTGAGCAGCACGGTTTTGTACCTCATCGGTCATGCTCCAGCAACCTTGCGACGTATCTGAGCTCGACGTGGGAGGCCATATCGGAGGGATACCAGACGGACGCCATATATACAGATTATTCGGCAGCATTTCAAAGCGTCAACCACAAATTGATCATTCACAAACTAAAAAACTCGTATCACCTGAAAGATTCGGCTCTAAACTGGTTTATCTCGTATCTCTCTGATAGGCGTCAGCGGGTCATCGTTAACGGTAAAACGTCCGACTGGGTCTCAGTAACCTCGGGCGTACCGGAAGGATCTTTAGTGGCCCCGCTTCTATTTTCGCTCTTCATAAATGACCTTCCAAGTGAAATTGGTTCAAATTGCTTGATGTATGCTGACGATGTCAAAATTTACCGCAAAATCATCGCCCCAGCTGACGGGCTGCTGTTGCAGCGCGATCTCGATCGCTTGCAGTCGTGGTCTGTCAGATGGGGCCTCATACTAAATCCCTCAAAATGTCACTCGTTCACGATGACCCTCAGGCGCGCACCTGTCCGGACGCAATATTCTATTGGGAACGCTGCTCTAAATTCGGTAGATAAAATTCATGACCTAGGTGTAATATTGGACAGTAAATTAACATTCTCGGCTCACGTATCCCATGTAGTAAAACAAGCCAACAGGGCTCTAGGTCTCCTAATCCGATCTTTCCAAAATGCCTCAAAAACTGCAAAATTTGAAAAAAGTCTTTACTTACAGCATATTATGCCAATGTACGCTCTCATCTGGAGTACTGCAGCGTGATCTGGGCAGGCGAGGCCAAATCTCATGGTGTGCGGGTTGATCGAGTGCAGCATAAGTTCCTTCTATGGCTAAATCATCACACAATCAGACCATGCTTATCATTGTCCTATGACGCTCTCATGCATCATTTTGGCGTAACATCTCTTGAATCTCGAAGAATTCAACACGATCTGCTTTTTCTAAAAAGTATTTATTGTGGAAAAATAGATTCTGAAATTCTGTTAAGTAAATTTCCTTTACACGTGCCATCTCGATCAACTCGCACGCGTCATCTTTTTCGCGGAGCGGCGCCGGCGTGTGAACACTGTGGGCCAGGGGGCTTTTGTGTCGGATCCCGCGGGCAATGAATGCCTTCTTATCATGTTCCGGTTCCGACCTATTTTTAGAATCTTTTAGCAGTTTTAAAGTCAATGTTTTAAAATACATACGTTCACCCCGTGTACTTGCTGCGAGCTAACGCTCTCGCCGCAGCAGGTAATTTTTAGACCATGTATTTTCTCTAAGCTTTCAATTCATGTTTTACCAGTATCATTTATCCTCGGGGAGGAACATCCTAGCCTGGGGTGATTCATTGTAGTGTTCTCATGTGTGATGCGTGTCTTTTACTTGTAGCATATTGCTTATTTTTAGGCTCTGACTTCGCCTGTAAATGGATTGACATCTGTTGGCGATATAAATAAATAAATAAATAAATAAATAAATAAATAAATAAAAGCGTTCTTGAACACCCTTTCGCGGATCCCAGGGGCGATATTTTCCATTTGACCTATTTAAGGTCGTCACAGGTCACCAGGGGTCGAAAACAGTAATTTGACGGTAGCTTTTGACCTAATCAAGCTAGAGCGCAGAATCAAACGTCAGCGTGTATGTCTCGTTACTCTTTTTACGTAAACTTGATTTAGCTTTTCTAGAAGGTGAGTAAAGCCCGATTTTTTCAGACTTATTTTTTAGGACAAAAATTAACTTTCATGGGCTTAAAAATGACATCATAACTTGGTGACCTGACATGACACTGGCTTGAAATTTGGTAAAGATGTGTCAAATTGATTTGTTATGCAATTTCCACGGAGCATTGGGCTAAACCGAACTGTTTGTGTGTCATCGCGAAAAATAACGAGGGGCATCGAATCGGTCCCCGAAGGACGAGGCGTAAGCAATATGAACCGAAGTATAGCCATTTTACACATATTATCATGTATTTTGATTGAAGAGGGGACCCGTGAATGAGAATATCTCACCGATTTCCAAAAACCCTGAATATATGTTGTAGCCCCGGTGGCCCATCATGGTGCATAAGTGTCGGATTGCTAGGTTAAACGTGTTCCTACTTATAAGTAACTTTACTTCTTAACCCTTGCCCCGGTGGCGGGTACGAGCCACCTTCGCCCTGGTGGGGGGCTAAAAAGACCCCCCCCCACGATCTCAAAAACTAAGAGAGCTAGAAAAAAGCGCAAAACGGCAATCGAAAGCTCTTCGAAAATGATATCGAAAATACTTCGGTCATTTTTTCTTGTCAAGTCAATATCAAGGTCACCAGAGGTCAAAATAGGTCAAAATCGCTAATATGAGGTGTACTAAGAAAACCTCCTATATCTCAGAAACTATGATAGCTAGAAACATTTTTCTAACACCATTCGAAAGCTCTTGAGATGTGCTTTCATTACAGTGGCATTCATTTTCGTGTCAGGTCAAAGCCTAGGGAGCTACAGGTCACTAAATATTGGGCATATTCTTGGGAATGTCCATAGCCACCCATGCAAAAGGTCGTTTACCTTTTCGCTAATAGCTTCCAAACCAAACAAGATACAGCCATAGTTTATGCACCATTGCAATCCTCTTGTCAATACGAATCGAATGATGTATGATATTGCTATGCCAGGTCAAATTTAAGAATTTGACCTGACCGAGGTCAACAGTCTGACCCAACTTGACCTGGTATAGTCATGATGTATATCATTTGACTTCCAGTGACTATACAAACACTTTGGTGACAAAATAAAAGCTCTATCTTAGTTTATTCAAACTTTATACAGAAAAACACCAAAAATGCTTATTTGACCTAAGGTGACCTTTTAAAGGTCACAAGTCAAAATTTTGGTATCAGCTTCAGAAATGGGCTAAGAGCAAGTCGCAACCGATGTTTGAAGCTGATTCCATCCATACTTACTGAGAAAAGCTCATTTCGTGATTTTCCCCATGCATTGTCAATGGGGAGGTCATGCTCTGCACATGACCTTAGGTCACCAATATCAAAAATCCCGGAACAAATGTTGTAGCTCCTGGTGGGCCCAAGATGTGGTATGAGTTTCAACTTGATCGATTAACCCTTCTTTTAGTTATGCCGTCCTAAGTATTTTTTGAGGTGAGGTCACTTCACCTGACCTGGTGACCTGACCTGATATGACCTTGAGCCAAAATTTTCAGGAAAGGTGTAAAAATGATGAAGGAACAGCTAGACCAGGTTTGGCGGCGCTGCGCGCCGCCGTTTTTGGTCACTTCGGAAAAACCCGAGGGGGGTCTAAAAGACCCCCCCCATACCCGGGCGAAGGTTAACTTTAACTTTACCTTACTTATTGCAGAAATGCAGCCCTAAATTTGTTTAGATGAATTCACTTGCCTTGGCCTGATGACCTGATCTAACATGATCATACTCATTTTTTTAAAGATGCGCAATTGATCAAGGAAGAGATATGCAAAAATACGGCGGCGCAGCGCCGCCGTTTTTCCGCTATCCTTGAAAAACCTTATGGAGATCAAAGATGCTCCTCCCACAGGGGCGAAGGTTGAGTACAAGCTACGTTTCCCAGATATTGACCCTGATTTCCCTCCTCTTCCTAACAAGTTTGAGTAGATGCACAGCTACCACATGTTACCTTTTTGACCCTGCTTTGGTACGTATAGCATTAGCAGCTATGGACAGTTCTGATCTACATACAGCCTAAATAAATTCAGGAAGAAATTGTAGCATGCAACGTGGCATTTTGGAGAAGTCCAGCAGCGAACTTTGTTTTTTTTTCATTATGGAAGACATGATCAAGGAAACAACGACTAGTCTAGCTTCCTTCGATGGTACTGCTTCTGAGACAACGGCGACACGGCAGTTAACATTTTTGAAAACGCGCTCTTTCGGCTTTGGTCGCAAGTGGCAGCTACCTAATTTCCATGGTTACTCGCGCCGTCTAAGTATGACCTCATGCGGTTATATGAAACCTTCAGATCACTTAAGTAATATTTTAAGTCCGAAATGATCTCTCCAGATGAAAAGTTACGAGAGAGCTCCGAATCTCTGACACTTTCTATTTAATTGCTACATAATCCTGGCATGAGTCCTATTAGAATGTCCAGAAGAGTTTTAGGGGTGCCTTTGAAAGTTTAGGGGTGCTTTCAAAAGTTTTAGGGTGCTTGCGCACCCCTAAAAGTATACAAAGTTACACTCCTGACTTACCGTTATTGTTCCGGTATACCAGGCGTGAACTGGTATCGTCAAATCTCTCCATATCTCAAAGAAACCTGTTACTCACTTCAAATGCCGGAATGGACAAGTGAAGGAAGGGTCTCGATCGGATTATTAGATCCTTCATTCAAGCCAGTGTACAAAAACTCTGCTGACAGTAGATTCATAAAGCGTCATGCAGACGGAGCTGCTGCCGCAGTGGAGGACCGCCAGGGAAATGCTGGAGCTGCGGAGACTCACAAGCCAGACTATAGCGAAGCAGACTATACCGGTAAACCAACTGGATGGTGTCTCACGGTCTAAAGTGAGTTCGACATACCGTCATCTTTCGGTGACTGGGTTAAAGAGCCACGGAACGCTGAATACGACCGCATTTTTTCACAGGCGAAGCACAACCCAAAGTCTATATTCACTCATCTAGCCCTAGGTTGTCACTTCTAAGATTATATATGAAGAACCACAACTTTCTACCTACGAGTTTTCACTTCATCTGTCTTCCATCCAGACTGATGTTAAGGTTCATATTAAACAGCTTTCAGCTGTGAATCACGCCAAACGGCCCTGTGAAGCTGACCCAGCCTATATCGAAGCCGGTTGCTTACACTCTTGCTACTTCAAGTTCTATTTGTCAGATTTTCCCCACCTAAAGGGTCCATTTGTTCTCCTCAAAGTATGAAAACCCTCCTTTCTTCGCACTGTATCTGAAGTTTTTTTTCAACTTACGGAATTTTATGTCGTTCAGCAATCGCAAGAATACGGACAAATTACATAGCACACAAGATCACACAAACACCCATGTCACCAGGCCCCTACCCCATGGCAACGGCCGGTCCGCCCGATCTCTTCACCCGGTCCCTCCGGCGCTCGGCACCAACTCACCGGGACATGTCATTCACAACCGCCGCATGGGCGAGCCGAGACCCCAGCGGGAAGGGCACAGGCACAGGTGCCGTCCATATCACAGTTACCGCCGAGCATGTGTGTAGTGGAGTGTTCATGAATTCATTTGCCATTGGCGTCTCTCTGTTACTTTTCCAGTATTTTTCCGTAATGAAATATGGCAAGTGCCTGCTGGAGCTTCATGGTGAAAGCTTTCGGCAAATGTTCCGGCCTGGAGAAGCTTACTTATCATTAGGAGTAAGGGAGCTGGAGATGGGAATGGACTTTGAAACAAAAGGCGGAATTGAAACATGAATTGAGGTTTTATTTATAAAAAATTAGTTAATACTGCTCTGACTTTTTCTAACATGTGCTCTTAAAAGGGAAAACTCTGCCTGATCTCAGAAAGTTAACTATCAGAAAAAATTAATCTCCATTAGGATTTGAATGGCCCTTCCCAGAGTAGCAGAGGACTTTACCATTCCATCAATCCTCGCCCGGGGAGGACGTTTGAACATCCCTTCGTCGGGTTTTTCTGACGGCCTTAGAAAAGCGCAGCGCAAAGCGCAGTCGTTCTTCGCACACACTTTTCTTGATTGATTGCCTGACTTTGCTCAAAATTTACAGTTAATGCTATCTCAGGTCAGGTCACCAGACAAGAGCAAGTGACCCCATCTGAACAACTTCGAATGGCACCAGTGAAAACAGGTTTAGTTATTTACTGATCTAATGTTTTCATATCGAGGGTGCGGTAGTGGAGTGGTCACCGTAGCTGGCTTCCATTCAGCCGACCCGGGTTCAAGGCCCGGCGGCTTCCCTGAACAAGGAGCAAGCTGGCTCTCAAGAAACCCTTCCAACAGGGAAAGAGTTGACGACGCCATATGACCCTGGCAGTTGGTGCGTCGATAAGCCCAAAAAAATGTTTTCATATCACGTAATACACCCACCGAGAGCCACAAGTTGTGATAACGGGCTTTTCAATAGCGATTAACACGCGCATTGACGTGAGGGCGGGTACCCGCCCCTCGTGTTTTTTGGAGATAGCAGAAAAACGGCGGCGCGTATCGCCACCGTACTTTGCCTGTTTTTTTCCTGATCATTTTTACGACTTCTTACAAAATTTTAACGTTAGGTCATCTCAGGTCAGGTCACCAGTACAGGTCAAATGACTTGACCTAAAAAAAGTTTAGGACAGCATAAGTCAGAAAAGGGTGAACTTATCCGATTGAAACTCACATCACATAATGGAACCACCGAGTTGTCTAAAATGTGTTCCGGTATAACTAAGGTCAGATACAAACCATGACCTCTCCCTTGGAAATACATGGGAAAAATGGTTTTAACTGAATAAATTAGTAATGGATGGTGATAGGGAGCGTTTATTTTAACACCATTATATTTTCCTGGTCTTTGCAGTTCTTATGATATGAATTTTACATATTTTGACTTTGACCTGACCTCAGGTCAGGTCAAATTCCCTATGTAACCCGATTTGACCTAACAAGGTCATATTATACATAATTGGATTCGGCTTGCTGCGAGGATTCTAATGGTGTAAAATTTGTTTCCTCTATCTTTACTTGCTCACCAAAAACCTACGTCTGCATTTTATCCCTATGACGGCATGTATTGACCTCTAGTGACCTTAGATGTGACCTGAAAAAAATGGTCCGACTATTTTCGATAGAAAAGTGGATGGGCTACCCAACACCGTTTACCGTTTTTCGCTATCTAGCGTGGTTCTTGATATCTTAGGGGGGCGGGTACCCGTCCTCCCCTCCCCCTGTCAAAGCGAAGGCGGCTCAGACCCCCGTCAATGCACGTGTTTACTATAGGCAGGCTCAGGTACAGGTACACTTCCCTGCAATTGAATCTGTGCACACTAGGCTCGACCAGTTTTGAGCTTGCAAATCAACCACCGGAGTGTGCGTTTCAACCGTAGGTATCTATTCAACCCGCGCCCCACCGGGGGTCCGGCGCCACCTTCGGCCCACCAGGGGCCATCGATGGCCCCACTCAAACTCCGAAAATATGGGGGTTAGCGCAAATCTGCAAAGTGCAATAGAAAGCTTGCGTGAATTCAGTAAGAAATTAATTCTTATGTGTAAGCGCTCAGGTCAATGGTTTGACCTCCAGAGGTCAAGTTAGGTCATAGGTCACGAGAGGCTATTTTCACTAAAATATGCAATGCTTAAGAAAACTGGGCATAACTCTTATGACATTAGTGCTCTTGAGATCTGGTAAAGTACATTTGGTAGGAAATGGGCAGACCTTTTTTCGCTATGTGGAAGGTAATGGCCTCCCGCCAGAAGTTTGACCTCCAGAGGTCACCTCGTGACCTAATATGACCTGAGGTCACGAAAGGTCAGAAAGTAACCTTCCCGTATATCAAATGAAAGCCAGTGACGAGACATACACGATATTCGTTTGATTCAGCGCTCTAGCTTAATTAGATCAACAGTTATTGTTAAAATACTGTTTTTGACCCCTGGTGACCTTGGATGACTTTGGAGAAGCCAAAGGAAAATATGGCCCCTGGGATCCGTAAAGGGGTGTCCAAGAACGCTTTTCTGAGCAAGCTGAGCATTTGCAATCGTTTTTGTGACGTGACACTGATCATAAGACAGCTTTTCCCCACCCCGTCACCTGACCTCAGGTCACGAAATCGAAAAATCCCGGATAAACACCTTGTAGACCCTGGAGAGATCTTAAAGTGTAGGAAGTTTCAAATCAATCGACTAAGAAATGTAGCTCTTATAGAGCGCAAAAGTTGAAGTGAGGTGACCTTGGTTAACCTCGCCTGGTGACCTGACCTTGGGTGACCCAGGGAAAAAAGTTTCAGAGATGGTGGGAAAATTATGGGGGAGAGATAGAGCCCTTAACCATGGCACTGCGTCCCGTCGTTTTTCTGCCATCCCGAAAAAAACCTTAGGGGGCCATCGATGGCCGCCCGGCGGGGCGAGGGTTAATGCCCATGCACACTTGACAACTTCATAATGAGGATGATGTTTACAAAAAAGTTTTCGGCCGCTTCCTAGCGAAGCAGGCCTCACTGGACTTGGCAGCGCTTCTGAAATAGGACCCTCCTCTGCGCCGAGCACGGCCACATGACTACTATGTTTACGCATGGCTGCGCACCCGGCACAGTAACGCGCCCGTAGCAAATTCTACGTGCTGCACACTTCAAGGTCAATGCTTGAACCGAGCGGGTCGGGCTACGGTCAGGTATGAACTAGCCTGGGGCAGGGGATTAGAGAAGTATTGGTAACAGCTCGGTGGAGCGGGTGTGGGACTGAGCGAAACTCCGAGGCTGACGCCAGCCTGTTGGGGCGCTTGGGCGGAGCGGCGAGTTGGCAACAAGGTTATGGCATTGTCTCCTCAGTTGAAGAGCCGGGTTCGAAACCATGCGACTCCGATATTTATAGAATGGAGTAGAAATGTTTTAAACACTTGAAAATTGTAGCGGGTTAGCTGTCTAAGATAGCAGAACACGAGGCACCCTCCTCTCTCCCCACCGTGCTCTCTTTGATGGGGAAGTCCCTCCACAAGCACAAAAACAGAACACGGTGAAGTATCTAAATATTTCAGGGCGTTCCATATATAGATAATTGTTCGTTGAATTGTAACTATTATTATATTTAATCATGAATACGGTCAAAAGTTGGCTAATGCCCATAACCCCGTATCAGCGTCTTTATATACTTGCGCTGGCACCGTGTCCTAAAGATAAATCTTACAAAGTTCCCTAACTTTCTTAATAACACATATGGTTTCCGCTCAAATGGAAACGCGAAGCAGCAGTATTCACGAGAACTCGTGCAACGTTAGCAAAATGCAAAAATGGATTATCTGGGGAGAAACCAAAAGGTTAATGTCGTAGTTGGACTGGATAGTATCAGGCAAGCCGACGATTTACTCGATGAAGAAATTATTTTCCAAGCGAGTATATACTGCGATGTAACGCAACCCACGGGATCATGCGAATGTGTTTTTCTATTGAACTGTAAACTGTGGCAAATTAAGCAAAATGGACCTCCGCGTGACAAATGATCTGTAATAAACTTTTCCTATAGTAAATTTTTCCCACAACAAATTTTTCCTATAACAAATTTGTCCTATAGCTAATAGCTCTTTGCTTTCAGGCTGTGAGTCTCATGGAATATTTTCCAGAGACAAAAGCTTACGGGAGGGTGGGTATGGTTCGGAAGGAAGGACTGTTCGGGCTCATCAGCTTTTCCAAGACCATTCTAGATATTTCATGCAGGCTATTATTGGAAATATTTGCCATGATGGCTATCAGTTGTTCCCAGACTGCTTTCAGGTTTGATTTCAAGCACTAGCGGTGGAACTGGCGGGGGGGGCAACGGGGCCCGGTGCTGCCCTCCCCTGAAGTCAGAAATTGTAGCACTAATCACATGGCGTTTACTGACAATAAATGGTTCGAAAAGCTTATGGTGCCCTCTGCCCCCACCCCTCCTTAAATTCGGACGTTCAGGGGTTACTGATTTTAAATCTAGGGTAGATATCAAACTCTCCTGTTTACGATGTCGCATGCAGTTTTTCACTTTGATCTGAGGCATCTAAAATAGTCAAGAACTGTTGTTTTAAGGCCAAGCCTTACATGTGACCTAGTTATCAGGTTCTGAAACATACAAGGGATTTTATTTGACCGACAAAACAAATGTTCCGCGTTTGAAGCATGTACCTTACCCGAATCTGCGTGGTCGGGCAGGTTCGAACATTAGGCATGGTGTGACATTTTTCCTAGTAGGGACTGGCTTTTGCTACAATATGTCTGAAATTATCGTGATGGGCCCGGTCGCGGACACAGAGGTTCCAATTGGACCACAGGGGCCCATTATTACTATTGCTAAGATTAAATGGAAAATAACTAACAAATGTGTATGTTTTCGAAACTATATTTTACATAGTTCATGTTTGTTAATGACTGATCCCTGCGTGTGTCTAGTGTGGATATGAAAACAATGAATTAACCTGTTATTGCCAAAAAGCAATATGAAATCTTTGAAAATTAGTTGTAAAAGTTGGTAAAATTTCAGCCAAAATGTCTAAAATGTGCTCACATATGTTAAGAAAATGGAGTGTTGAGTCGACTCAACTCTGAATCACGGCTTGGAGGCTGACTCCGATTCTGACTCGACTCAACTGGTCGAGCAGTTGAGTCGACTCTGGCTCAAACCACATCTTGAAGTGAGTCGACTCAACTCTGACTCAGGCGAAATTTGAGTCAACTCTGAGACGACTCTGACTCTGAGTCGCGACTCAACAAGTCTGGTGTCCGCGAGTAAAACTCGCGGACCAGAGCCTGAGGCGGCGCGGCGCAGCCGCAGCCGACGAAGGCGAAGCGTTGCACCGCAGGTTAGGGAGGCGCCTAAACGCAGGTTAGGTGCACCGCAGGCCGGCTCCCTCCACAGAGACAAACAGGTTCTCACCGTGGGTCATTGAGCAGCCTTGCAGCAACGGGCAGGCAATTTTTTATGGTGTTGGGGATAACGATCCACAATCTGCTGAGGTCTTATGCTGCCAGGGCAAGAATAAATATGAGCTAGGGAAACCCTCGAAATCGGGATAAGGTTTGAGCTAAGGGTTTGAGACAGATGGATAGAGTTTGGGTTTCCTTTTTTCATAACAGCTTTTTACAACAGGGGTAGGGGCTCAGTGAAGCGAGCTGGTCGCTAGTTTTATATTCCAGTTCAATAAGCGTTGTCTGTGCTTGGCGCTTCCTTTGTGCCGAATATTTTATACCATCTCTTAGTACACAGAGCATGGTTTCAAAAAGGAATGCTGACGAAATGTCGTTGGACTGGTTTTCATGCAATATTTAAGGGATCTTTGATATTTATTTACTTGAAAATATAATCCATATTTACAAATTCTTCATTTTTCAACAGTGAGTTGTTGAACTTCCAGTATGACCTACCCATTTCAATCGATAGGGACGTTCACTGAGACTGTTAGAGAGGGAGAGAGAGAGAGAGAGAGAGAGAGAGAGAGAGAGAGAGAGAGAGAGAGAGAGAGAGAGAAAGAGAGAGCAGAGAGACAGAAGAACAAAGAGAACAGAGAGAACAGAGAGCGAGAGAGCAGCGAGAGAGAGAGAGAGAGAGAGAGAGAGAGGAGAGAGCGAGAGAGCGAGAGAGAGAGAGAGTTTATGATCAGAAATATATCCATCTCGAATGTCTGCTTCTGGCCTTATACTAGAATGCATGACACTCTGGCTGATAGAAATAAATCGATCCTGGATTTACCTATACAGGGTGCTTTCGTATACACGTATATTTCTTCTTTTCCTGGTGTAGTGTTCTCCATACATCGATTAGATCATTTGATGCCATGAAACTCTTCAGTAAGTGTTTACACTTATCGTTGTTCAAAACCCTTCGCGCTGCACATTGCCGATCTATTTTGGCGTTCATATAAAGATTGAAATCCCCTCCTAAGATGATAATTGAGTCTGAATATTCGTTAACCTTTGAACAGAACGCTTCAATACATACAGGATTGTCAGTGTTTGGGCCATACAAATTTCCCAGAGTGATTCCGTTAAACAGAAGCTCAAGAGTCAGAAACCTTCCATTATCATCAGCAAATATGTTTTTGACTGTCATTCCGGAGTTGGGTCTAATGAACACGCCAACGCCCCTGCTATGCCTATCGCCATGGGAAAACGAGCCAAGACCACCCCACTTGCTAATAAAGACTTTTTCAGCCGATGGTACTGAATGTGTTTCTTGCAAGAAAACGACATCAAAATCAAGACTTTTCAGCCAAGTGAATATTTCACGTCGCTTAGATAATCCGCCGGCCCTTTAATTGCGCAGCCCATTTACGTTTTAGGAGGCTAACTTCAGCTTAGACGCATTGCAGAACGATGTCGTTATGTGAAATTTGTAGCGTGTATGTCAGCTCCATAAGTTTCCAAAAATATTGCAGTACAGTGTATGGCAGGAACTTACGTTTTGGTCGTATAGGACATGAATACGCCATGCTCGAGAGGTGCTGTGTGCTCATGTTTAGTGTACACGTCTGTGCTAGTTGTCAAAAGCAGTAATACAAAAATTGTGAAACAAACGGAAAAAAGGTTTCACCAAAAACGATCCGAAACTAACAAAGACGCGGAGACCTACCGAGCAGCGAGAGACGCATGTAGGCCATAATCAATAAAGTTAAACGAAATATTTTTGCACTAACATTGATTTTGGTGGTGTGCAAGCAACATACATACAACTGCGATACTCTTGAAAAAATCTCAGACTGGACGATTATAGGCGGCACCAGTTATTATTATACGAGAATAAGTGAGTGTAACGCCGGATGTAAACATACCTGTCGTGTCGAAAACCTCATCCGCCGTCGGGCCGGTAGATGTCGCTCTGTGCGGAATCAGCTGTCCGTCCGGCGACGCACAGTCACTTTGGAGGCTTTAACTCGCCCCAGCATCCACGCAGGGCGAGGAAACCGATTCAGAAGAAGTGCAACCACGCTCATCGTCTTACCACAATACCGCACAGTGCCCACTACCATCGGTCGTCGCCAGACCACTCCCCAGCACAGACCCCCGAGCTTCCATAGCTGTCGTCGCATCACTGCGACCACTCCCTCCCGGATCGCCGGCCGACGCCGGGTCACGGCCGCTCGAAATAGTGCCTCTCGTCTCACACTGCACCTGTAGACTAGCGTCCGGAACGCACCGACCTAAGGATGCTTCTCCCAGCTCCGGCGCGCAAGCCGGATCAGCAGCCGCCTCATGAGTTGACGACGATGATGACCGGTGCTGTGGAAGGCTCCTCCAGCCTTCGAACACCAGCCGCCCCCGGTACAGCGCAGCGGGCAGCTGACCGGGGAGCGGAGCGCGACTCCGTCTGCGCGCCGGTGAAGGTCAGCGGCCGCCGCCGCACAGTGATGCAGGAGGCCTGAAAAACGGGACGAAATTCATAGCTCAATAACTAATAATGCTAGAACAAGGATTTTGGTCCAAAATGAAGCTCTTCATCAGGTGGCTCAAGCAAGCACACCAAATTTTGGTTTTCCTCTTAACCCTCCCTTTACCAGGGGGACGATTCTACCCGCTCTTTATTTTTTTGCGATGGGAGGAAAACGGCTCGGCTTACCGCAATGCCGCCTGGCAAGTGTAAGCCAAAATCAATTTGATACATTTTGACGAAATTTCAATCCAAGGCCAGGTCAGGTCACCGAGTTATGATGTCATTTCTAAACCGATGTAAGGCAATGCTGATTCTCAAAACAAGGTTGACAAAAGCCGAGAGTAACTCGGCTTCTGGAAGAGTTAGATCAAGTTTCTATGCATCGTTCGAAAGCTCTTGTAAAGAAAAATATAGAGGGTGACATCAATTTTGAGGTCAGGTCCATAACAAAGCCACCAAAGCACCCCTTGGCCACCCATTGGGTGCGCTACTTCATGCAGAGGCTATCGAGGGGTTTTAATGGTTCTGACAGTGACTGTAGCTTTACAAAATAATTACATAGTCGCAAATCTGACCATGCGATAAGCTGAATAAAGGTAATAGTAAGGAAAATGATTCATATGATTGATAATTTTATATAATGATTTGACTTCTCCAGTTGTTAGCCGGCAAACATTGGAAGTGAAAAATACATTCTCACCTCGTATTATTCATTAGCATTGGGAACACATTTAGGGGAGCGTCGGGTATCAAAACATCAAAAGATAGCCAATGTTAAACTTAAACAGCCAGCAAACGCAACAAAATGCGCGACAAGCGACTTTCGTCGAAAACCAAGAGAGGCAGTATGTACATACATACATGACAGTCAGTTTTAGCAGGGGGCGGAAGCCAAAGATTAACTAGTTTCATTTCCGGGTAGTGTCGACTTCGACAGCAGTGAATGACGATACCCGACACTGAAACAAATCAAACATTCGTGCATCGAGGAGCTCTCTTGGAAGTTGTAGACTATGTGTTGACATGAAATTCAAATAAAATATAACTGGTCCCAACTATGGTAAGCAGTTTACAAGGTAGCCAGCTGGCAAACTATTAATAGCATTATCTTTTTAATCATATATAACGAAAGCTGTGGCTGCTTTGGTTTGAAGCTAGTAGCACAGCAACAATATTTTCTAATCATACCTAAGAGAAAAAAGTTCGGATTCATGGTCTTGGCATCAATGGATAATTATATAGCCCCAATCGCCTGACTTTTGCAGGACTCGTAGTATATGATTTTATGCGTATTTTTACAACGAAAGGAGTGCTTTAATTGTATTTTTGTAAAGAAAAAAATCGGTTTAGAATAACATTTTACTTAGGGCAAAAAGTGAGCCGAAGTTAAAACCTGAATTTTCTTATTCACGCTCTGATCTCGCTGTGCCCTAATAACTACTGAACAACAAGCTTTCGTTGTCTCAATTTCATGCCGGCATCAGTTCTGTCAGGCAAACGATTCCATCATATC
Organism: Lepas anatifera; assembly: GCA_034440635.1. NCBI lineage: Eukaryota > Metazoa > Arthropoda > Thecostraca > Lepadidae > Lepas > Lepas anatifera. The sequence continues at coordinate 124,585 of JAOTON010000720.1, read as the reverse complement.
CTGGCTTTTCTACGGACAGGAAAAGTCTGTGCTTCTCTGCACCATTTGCAGCTACGAATCTGTCACGTTCGAGAACTTTACTCTGCTGTCGCTACCGCTGCCTCCAAATCCGGACCCACTGGCACAAATCAGTCTCCACCAATGTATCGAGCGGTACATTCATGGCGATCACATTTCAGGCTAGACATGTTCAAATTGTCAGCGGCAACAGGACGCCTACAAGAAGTTCGGCATCGAGCGATTGCCACCTGTGGTGATTATACACCTGAAGCGGTTTTCCTACAGTGAAAACGCCTTGCACAAGACACAGACTCATGTTTCTTTTCCTCTTAGTGACCTCGATCTCAGTATATTGGTTAACAGGCCTTCGGAGTTCTCTGGCAGCTTTGTATATGATCTCTATGCTGTAGAAGAGCACCAATGGCAGCGCCCAGACCGGCCACTACGCCGCCTTCTGCTGGAACCAGCCAGCGGCGCGCTGGCACTGCATGGACGATGTTTCTGTAATGGAAGTGCCGGCCGCAAAAGTGAAGTCGGCATCAGCATAGCTGCTCTGTTATGCCGCCAGCAATGTGCGACGATGCACACGTGGTTAACTCTAGGTGTGTTGTGATTTCGAATGAAGAATAAATTTATTTAAATAACACATACCGGAAATTGCTATTTGCTGCATATGAATGGTTAAGCAAAGACAGTCGGAGAACGTTATTGTACCTGAAAGTGCTGTGCTTCAGTCTTCTCTGCATATGGCTTGTCTGTTTTTCGTGCAAAAATTGTAATATTGAGAGAAAAATTGACAGGGTAATGGAAATAAATTCTCCCATTTAAATTTTCCATTTGATTGGAGAAATGAAATGATACGCGTCGATTGGTGGATGCCGCGTGCGTCATTGCCGCAACCGCCCGCCGACTACGGGTAGAACATAAGCACACTAAAGCTGTCATAACTTTTTTCGGCCGTCGGTTGCCGACCTACGGATTCCGCCAAGGTAAACAAGTCATTTTCCAGAATACATGGTATGATTTTCTAGCTGATCCTGACAGTGCGTTTTTTGCCAGTGTAAGGAAATATGATGTATGTTATAAATTTCAGTTACAAAACATATGCTTATTAAAACAAACTCACTGCATTCTCCGGAGCAGTTAGAACCTTATTTTGGTAACCAGAAGGTCAAAAATATCCCAAGCTTTACGCTAGTATACGTTTTTTATGGATGGCGAGGTGTGAGCACCTGTTATTAACGTTATAGATCACGATATTATATCTGGCCAGATACCCGTATTTAGCGAGGCAGAATAAGTTTCAAGTTTCAGGTCCTGTGAAACCAATGTGGTACGCTAGCGGAAGAAAATATTGATGTTTTTCCGGGTTCCAAACAAATCTCAAGCGCATCGCATACATTTGATATAAATTCTAGAAAGTCATTTTTTGGCATTTTCGTCCGGTTTCTTAGGCCCGCTGCATCACTGTGCGCAGCCCGGCTCCCGCAGAGGCGGGTCCAGGCCCCTGCTCCCACCTCAGACTTCTCCGCTCCCGGCACATCTCCACAGATCCCGGACTTGTTGAGCCGATGTAACCCGCACCGGGGGAGAGTACTGGGACAGCTTGAACGCTGGGATCCCGTTGTGTGTGAACGCTGACCACACCAGTCCTTTACCTTTCATGGTGAGAAGCTCACTGAGCAGTTCAGAGCTTTTCTTTGTGAGGGACTGATATAAACAGCCTCTGCTCTGGCGGAGTGTTTCTATGGCGGAGTTTTGTCCGCTCTCGGTAGATGTGTCTGAGGTCGCGGTCGACAAACGCCCAAATCACCATGTCGCACATAGTCCATAAATATCTCCATCCGTGGCCAATATTACGAAAATGCAGCTTTTTCTAAATTATTTTTGAGTTAATATACTGATAGGGAATTCTTCACTGCGCTTGAAACAGGCATGGCAAACACAAACCGTGCTCTGAAAGTCTTTGTAGAGTTGCTTGAAGTAAGCAGACTTGTTGAGTCGCCACTCAGAGTCGGAGTCGACTCTGAGTCGGCTCAAGTTTTCCTTGAGTCAGAGTTGAGTCGACTCACTTCCAGATTTGGGTTGAGTCTGAGTCGACTCAAGTGCTCGACCAGTTGAGTCGAGTCAGAATCAGAGTCAGCCTCTAAGCTGTGAGTCAGGAGTTGAGTCGACTCAACACTCTATTTTCTTAAAATATGTTATCACATGGCTGACACTTAAGAAATTTTCATGACTAATTTTGAAAGATTTCATATTGCAATTTACTAATAGTAGGTACTTTATTATTTTCATATCCCCACTACACTCATCCCGGGATCAGTCATTAACAACAATAAGTTGTGTAAAATATACAGTTTCAAAACCACACACAATTACTAGTTATTTTCCATTTAATCTTAGCAATAGCATGCAAAATCATACAGAAAAATGTGATTTGGCACACATTCAGACTTTTCTACTTTGAGGGTGCACACCAGACAAAGTCCTAAGCTGATAATCATGCAATAATTCACTCTTAGGAAGCCATATCTTTATTTTCTATTTTATTGCTTTGGTTGACTGATAACAACAAAAAAACTAAGTAATATAAGCGCCAGATAGAGGATACCAAAAATCTTGTTTTGAACATAAGCCTTGAAATGGGTCAAAACGGAAACTGAAAGCCTCAATTAGCTGTTTTTTTCAAAGTACTTTCTTGAATGGTCATGGTTTGAGGACATCACCTGGTAGATAATATCAACACTGACGACACAGCACTGTACCTACTGTCCTCTGCATACGAAAAGTAAAACTTAGTCCTGTCCCTGGCTTTCCCTACACATCAAATCTCTCACAAACCACCACTCTTTAAATTATGTTGATTATTATTTACCCTATTTGCTGCCCTCCCACTGCACAACATACCACTGCAGCAGCACCCCCTGCACCCACGCGCGCCACACCAGTCACAAAGCCATCATTGTGCGCCATAATATGTCTGCTTTTCTTTATTTTGTAGTCTGGCTGTAGCCTCAGGAGCTAGATTATTTTCTTAGTTTTTGTAAGTCACGTGACTTTTGAAGTGCTATTGATCGTCATCTTTTGTGTCATCGGAGGTTAGGTTCGTGTAATGTCTTTAGTGCGCCATCTGCAGTATTCATTACAGCTTTTTCGGGAGGATGACGCGATCGTTCATTGTTTGTTTTGTTTTTGATTGAGGTGATGGAAAGGGTCGGTTCGACTCGGCTTAGTATTTATTTTGAAGCTTAATTTGTCACAGGATTCTTCAGAATGCACTGGGGCAGGCATTGCCACTGAAAATGTCAAATTTTCCAACATTGAGTCCTGTTCTTTGTGTTTGAAACCTCGCTTATTGCCTCAATTATGACTAGTCATGAAGGACATACCTTCAAAATGAAAACCCCCAGGCCCTTCATCTCACTCACATGTTGGCATTTAGCACCTATCTTCATTCGTATACAGACATAATTTATGTCATGAAGTAATGCATTGCAATTGAAATTTTATGGAAATAAATGTGCAGTTATTAAATAGTTAATCCCATGAATAAATGTACTGGAATGTGTGTACTATGAAAGGAAATGGGCATTTTTGTGTACATACTTGTCCACCATTCTGAGTCAGAGTCGACTCTGACTCAATGCTTTTTTGAGTCAGAGTTGAGTCGACTCACTTCTGGATTTGGGTTGAGTCGAGTCGGCTCACCATTTTCAACACAGCGAGTCGAGTCAGAATCAGAGTCAGCCTTTAAGCCGTGAGTCAGAGTTGAGTCGACTCAAAAAAATTTGAGTCATCAACAAGTCTGGAAGTAAGCACTCGGGCGCGCCACCCGCAGACCAGAGATCTGCTGCGAAAACTACGTACATTTTATCATGTTTTAAATAGACCATAAAAGCAGGAACGGGTCAAAGTATGGAAATACCACCTTTTTGTACGCCCTTTGCAATGGTTTTGTGTATAAAATAATGCAAAAATAGTTCTGACAACTATTTTAGAGACCATTATCTCAGCATATTGCATATCTCAAACACTGTTCGATTTACAAATACAAAGAGAGAGATTTAAAATTTGGCCAGCATCGGCACCGCATAAAACTATCATCGAACGATTTCCCAGGATGAGCTCTACAAGGGCAAGTCAAAATATTTTTTTGCAAAATTATCATGCGACAGAACTATAAAAGCACCATTCCTGAGGATATCCAAATAATGTTTCTTGAATTATTATATACTGTATACAAGCAAGTTATTGAAAGATTTGATGCCACGCAAAACCAAAGGTTGTATTTATCATACGACCGATACATAGATACATGTCAGAAGTTAGCTACATATAGGAATCACCAAACCTTTACTGCAAAATTATATCAGGAACATATTATACCAAAATCAATGAGAATCAAAAACAGAACGACAGACCCCGAAATACGCCAGATTTTCGAACAATGTGAGCGTCAATGTGTTAAGGTTCTGATGAGACAAAACCGATTTAGAGTTGGACGATTCGAAGAAGAACATAAGAACCAAATGAAAATATTATCGGAAGAACTGCAGGACAATTCAAACACTCTTGGAAAGGCCAAATCTATTTTAGATAAGCAGTATAACATAAAGTTCCAAAAACAGCGAGACCAGCAAAATAGGAAATTTGAGATCCTCTCAGGCAGACAGTTGATAAAACGAAACCACAAGCCCGAACAATAATATAACCACACTCAATATAGGAACATCGGCTCAAGAACATGGAAGAAAAGAGTGGATCGTGAACAAATCCAGTACCACCCAAACTCCAGCACAGATATCCCCTACTGAACAAAGGCCTTAACTTTGCGATCACACCCAAAAAGACACCACTGATGGATATCATCCCAGAGATAGAAGCAGCATGCGACCAAATGCTCAAAACTGAAGCAGATCAACTACGAATCGAGACACACAGAATATTGACCAACCCACCGAATATTGAAACGAACGTGTCGCGAGATGAGTGGCAAGGATTAAAACAATTATGAGACAATGAAAATATCCTGATCCTTCCAGCGGAAAAAGGACGTAAAGTTTGTGTCATTGATAAAACTGCATACATCAACAAGGCAACTACTCTACTCTCGAATAAGCAAACATACAAACAAGTCAAAGCTGATCCTACAAACAGCGAGAATACAAAACTGATTGACCAACTGAAACGACTGAAGAAAACGAGGCGCATGGACGAAAAAAACGTATTGGAAGCTACATCCAGGAAGCAAAAGCTCTGCAACTCTTCCCAGATTTTATGGACTGCCAAAAATATATAAACCTGACTCACCTCTCCGGCCAATCATATCAGCTGTTGGCTTTTCAACCTATGCTGCAGCAAGACAAATCAGCGACCTAGTGTCCCACTGATTGGACAGTCCCACAGACACGTAGTAAACTCAAAGGAATTTTCAGCCATTCTCCCCTCCACAAGGGTCCCAGAAGATCATATACTGATATAATTTGATGTGTACGCCCTGTTCACAAGTGTCCCTCTCGATGTGGTAACATCCCAGGTACAGAATATTCTGGAAAATGACGACACTCTTCCGAAACGAGCTACATTGACACCTTGCGATATCTCAAGCCTGTTGAACTTCATCCTCAAAGCAACGTTTTTCCAGTTCAATGGAAAATTATTCCAACAATTGTTCGGGGCTCCGATGGGTTCTCCAGTGGCCCCAGTGGTAGCAAATATATTCATGGAACATCTGGAAGAAGAAGCCATCATGTCCTATCCAAAACCACCTTACATCTGGCATCGGTATATGGATGATGTAGTCGATTCGATGCCTGCTTAAGACATTGAACCTTTTCTAAAACACCTGAACTGCTTTTATCCATCCATAAAGTTCACAGTGGAAACGGACAAAGAAGGAAAGCTGCCGTTCTTGGACATGACGTTATCCCGTTCACCGGAAGGACGCATTACTACAGATGTTTACTACAAAACAACAACAAGCGGTCAATACTTGAACTATCTGAGCCATCACCCACAGGCTCATAAAAGAACGGTCGTACAAACACTGGCCCAGCGGGCTTTCAACGTTTGCGAAGACGTGACAGCACGTGAATAAGAGCTCAAAAATATAAGATCTATGCTGAAGGAAAATCTATCCAGAAAACTTCGTGAACTCACAAATCAAGAGAGTTAAGAGACGCAATGGACCTAACCATGAACAACCAGATGCCCAAGCTACCAACGCTGAAGAACGAATGAAGATCCTTGTAATACCATATCAAGAAGGGACATCGGAACAGATAAGAAGAGTGTGCGCAAAATACAAGATTAGAACCTATTCTAAACCACAAAATACACTCAGAAAACTTTTGGTTAAACCCAAGGACAAAATTCAAAATACGAAGACACCAGGCCTCATCTACAAAATGAAGTGCACAGATTGCAGCTAAATCTACATCGGAGAAAGCGGAAGAATGATGGCAATTAGGTCAGCTGAACACATAAAGTCACTAAAAGCCCTGAGGGAGATGACCCTAACCGACAGGCAACCCGAAGCCAACGCCGAACACTCACATGAAACAGGACACACTATTGATTGGGACGCAGAAGTTATCACTTTCGAATCCAGAACAAAACAACACCAAATTAAAGAAGCCATCCAAATACAAACAACAACAGGAGAAAAACTAAATTGAAATAAAGTTGTGCAACTATCAGTTTATAGTTGAGCAACTAGCAGCATCACAAAGACGATTCGACAGAGTTTACCGAAATGTGTACTGTGTAGCCATATAGTGTGTGTTATTATATCTTGTTTTTGTTACTTGATAATGATACCAAGATGGCTCCGAAACCGGTCGTATGATAAATAAAACCTTTGGCTTTGAGTAGTATCAAACCTTTCAATAATGTATTTCACCAAAGCCATGAACCAAACTGAGAATATACAAGCAAGCTTTGATATGAGAAATACTAGACTTATCAATATTATCATTTTTATTATATTTTTTCTTTGCTCATCTAACTCCTAATACAGCCGCAGATTTTGTCCATTTCATGAAACTCGGCCTAAGGCTAAACGAACCCCTTCATGGGTCACGTATGTATGATTTTGTGCACGAACCACACGGTACCTTATACACTACATTTTTTGGTTCTGGGTCGTCTGAACTGTCTTTTTTCGCTAAAATGCTGCTGAATTTTTTACCGGAAAAATTTTACTTTGCATCCCGTTCCTTCAAGTTTGTTTGAAATAATTGCAGCTGATTTCGAGTACGGTATCGTAACAAATCGCATATCATCCTTTTTGTTGGCTTTCGCGGATCGTTTTCGTATATCTAGAGCTTTCCTCTTCATGTTTATCGGAAACCATCTCCGATATCTTAGCTTCGTGAACGATGTTATAATGTTTTCTATCTCTTCTTGCCGGTATTCTTCACTGAAAATGCGGAAAACCCTAAGAAAAAACAAATACTCCTAGCTTTACCTTATCACTATGACCTGCGAAATCATGCACATAGCATTGCTTTTTCGTTGGCTTCGATAACTTTTAACCCACGCCCCACCGGGGGTCCGGTGCCACCCTCACCCCACGGCGGCCATCGATGGCCCCCTCTAACTCCGAAAATATTGGGGTTAGCGAAACAATGCAAAGTGCATTAGAAAGCTTGCGTTAATTCAGTACGAAATTAATTTCATGTTTAAGCGCTCAGGTAAATGGTTTGACCTCCAGAGGTCAAGTTAGGTCACGATAGGCTATTTTCACTAAAATATGCTATGCTTAAGCAAACTGGGCATAACTCTTATGCCATTAGAGCTATTGAGATCTGGTAAAGTACATTTGATAGTAAAATTCCAGACCTTTTCCCGCTATGTGGAACGTAATGATCTCCCGTCAATGGTTTGACCTCCAGAGGTCACCTTGTGACCTAATATGACCTGAGGTCACAAAAGGTCAAAAAGTTACCTTGCGGTATATCAAATGAAAGGCAGTGACGAGACATACACGATGATGTTTGTTTCAGCGCTCAAGCTAAGTAGGTAAAAAGTTATTGTCAAAACGCTGTTGTTGACCCCTGGTGACCCTGGATGACCTTGAAGAGGTCAATGGGCAAATATGGCCCCTGGGATCCGTGAAAGAAGTGTGTCCAAGAACGCTTTTCAGAGCAAGCTGAGCATTTGCAATTGTTTTTGTGACTTTTAGATCATAAGACAGCCTTTCCCCATGCTTTTTCAACGGAACAGATCACCTCGTGACCTGACCTCAGGTAACGAAATCGAAAAATCTCGGATATACACCTTGTAGACCCTGGAGGGGACATGAAATGTAGGCAGTTTCAAATCAATCGACCAAGAAATTTAGCTCTTATAGAGCTCAAAAATTGAAGTGAGGTGACCTTGGTTGACCTTGCCTGGTGACCTGACCTTGGATGAACCGTTGTTAAAACATTTAAGGGATGGTGGGAAAATGATGGGATGAGAGATAGAGCCCTCAACCGCGGTGCTGCGTCTCGTCGTTTTTCTGCTATATCGAAAAAACCTTAGGGGGCCATCGATGCCCCCCGGTGGGGCAAGGGTTAATTAACCTTAGTCATTACTAAAAATATATGTGTCAATGAAAACCAGAGTTATTTCATGTTCTTTTTTCAATGGTAAACTGGGTTTTAGGATAAAATGGGTTCAATTGATAGAGTTTAGTTTCTAAGTTCATACCAGTGGGGACTACAAAAATATGTCATCGACACATTGGGCCCAGATCACATTTGATCCAATTATCCCTAGGTAATGATGTTTTTCAAGCCATTCCATAAACAGGCATGCAGCTACCGGGCTTAGCGGTGAACCCATCGCAAGGCCACTGTGTTGAGGGTAATTATCCGAGTTGAATGTGAAGCCATCGAAATTCATGCACATTTTAAGCAATTTTAAATAGTCTTCTTTTGGTAAGGGCAGTTGGTCAGGGTTCATGTTCTTTGTTACGGGTTTAGTAGCTTTCAGTGCCCCCCTCTACTGAAATGCTCGTAAATATTCACTTAACCCGCCCACCGGTGTGCCTCCGAACCACATTGGCCCTGGTGGGGGTGTTGTTTGAGCACCCCTCCCTCCAGCTCGGTTCCTATGCGGAAAAGCGAAAAAGACGTTAAGAATGGTAAATAGCTAAAAACAAAATCATGAGGAAACTACTTTGGTCACTTTTTGGCTCAGGTATATATTGAGGTCATGACAGGTCAAAGGACGTTGAATGTTAGGACAGGGTTTGGGGGCTCTAGCGTCTGACAGAGTTGATTTAGAATAATTTTTTTCAGGCACCATTCGCTTCCTCTCGTCTCGGCAAATCAAATGATGTATAATATGACTATGTTAGGTCCAAACGCAAAAGGCGAACATGACCTGACCTCAGGTCAGGTCAAGGTCACTTTCCGACCTAGCATAGTCAATATGCATATCAATTGACTTGCAATGGCAATCAAAACGTAGTAATATCAAAATAAGGGCGGTATCATCATTTCCTGCAAAGTTATTGACCCAAGTCTGAAAACTGCTTAAGTAGCCCTAGATGACCTCTCAGAGGTCACAGGTCAAAAATTGCAGGATGAACCTGGAAAGTAGCCCAGGATACTACGGTTTGGAGAATACCCAAGGTATTTTCAGCTGTATGTACACAAATACAGCCCAATTCCTGTTTTCTCAACGTATTTCAAATGGAGAGGTTGGGTTTAGGGGTCGGTGGAAGAGCTGATTGAAGTAATTTTACCTAATTCTCATTTTTAACACGTGCTTTGACGGGAGTATGAGCCACCTCCGCTTAGACAGGGGCGGGTACCCGCCCTCCTAAGATCTCGAGAACCACGCTAGGTAGCGAAAAACGGTAAAAGGCGTTGGGTAGTCCATCCACTTCTTCATCGAAAATATTTGAACTATTTGTTGCCAGGTCACATTCAAGGTCACTAGAGGCCGAAACATGCCGTCATAGGGATAACATGTAAATGAAGGTTTCGGTCATTACATCTGAACAAGTAAAGATAGCAAAAACAATTTAAGCCTTTGGAATCCTCGCAGCAAGCCTAATCGAATGATATATGTGTATACATATATGATTCTAATGATATGCCTTTTACCTAATTTAAATTTTGACCTGGTTGGATTTGACCTGAGTTCAGGTCAGGTCAAATCCTTTATTTGGCCTAGCAAGGTCATATTATACATATATATATATATATATATATATATATATATTAGGCTGGGTCACAGGAGAGGTTTTTATTTGGGATCCCAATTTAATAGTGAAATTATCGTTCCCTGATCAATTTTGAGCTCACCTGAATTTTATTGAATTTTTAAAATGAAATTTGGAGGTGGCAAGGAATCGTTTTTTTAAGGTACTTTGCCATTTTTTCGTTAAATCGTCAATTTGTACATCAAGATGACATCGAAATATTCCAAAATAAATTTTTTGAGTTCCCCGCTCATGTTTACATCATATTCATGGTTCTTATGTACTTGCATTCTCAGTAAGGTTAATAATTTGGTTATTATTTGGGTTCAGCAATAGGGTGACATCTAGCGGCGGAAGAATACAACATAGCTATTGAAGCTGTAAAAACGTACGAAGCCAGTCCTCAGTGCATGGTCGCTGGATGCATTCTAATTTTACATTGCTTCTAATTCAACTATAACTTTTCCGCTTCCATAACAACGCATCCGCTTCCACATAAACGCTTCCGCTTACAGATGGTCATCAAATCATGGTTAACCAGCTAGGGCGTGTTCCCGAAGGCTCGTAAGAAGGCCTGAGCTGATTTCTTATGACCTGCTCGTTTTGCTTGAACCAAATCAATTCCGCTCCTACTCTCAAGTACCTCTCCTTTAGAACACACATACAAAATCACTCTCGATGAACAGGTATTCACATATAAAGCCTGCTTACTTCATACCAAATTGCTGGTAATACGTTACATGGTGTTTTTCGTATATATTAAATACCGAATGAACACTGATGTTTGCTTATATCTACATCCATCTTGTGCATCGCAAAAAATCCATGCATATTTAGGCATACACTTTACTGCAATTCATCTACAACATCATCAGCTCAAACATCAAGAACGAAGTCGCGCTTTGAGTTAAAAACGGGCATAATGCGTCGGTGACGCAGTCTTGCACACACATACGAGTGACGGGCATCCTGTCCAGCAACTGCAACAGCCGCCTGGGTCACCAGGTGGACAGACCTCTCCACTGCTTGTGTGTGGACTGGGTAGGCAGGTATAACGTCCTTGAAACTCAACAGCTCGTCAGCGCTTAATTTGGACGTAAGTGGAGGTTCGGTGATAACTTCACCGGACCAATCGATTAGTTCGATGTAAGAGGGTGCGTTGAAGTTGATAGTTGGCACCTGGTATGGTCTAGGATCGTCTTGGTCTCGGGATCGACATTGCATAATTCTATCAACAGCCTCTTTGCGTATGCCTTCATCATCGTCACCAAGCATTGCTAACAATAGGGATTCTGGATGCGCCCAAAAGCCATTCCGCTGCATCACCGGCTTGACCAGATCCTGGACAACATCTGGCAACTCCCTGAGAAGCTCTACACTTCGGAATAGGTTTTTCGCGCCACTTTTACAGTTTGGATTACACTTGACCTGAAACCAGACAGGAGTGTAATGCTTCATAACGAACTCAGTCATCATCAGCAAATTACTACTAGGCTCTGGCGTAGAAATATACAACCGTAAAATGCGTGCGGCTAGCGTTAACCACCGAGCTAAATTAAGTGGACCTATTTTTCTGCGAGCTAACTTCTTTGGGATATTTCCTCTTGTTATGCCTACCGAAAGCTGGTACAAAATATGCTGATCAGAGCTCAGGTCGTTCACAGTCTGCTCGTCTAAATCAGGAACACAGCCGGCCAAAGGCGCAAATGAAACTACGGGTCTCTTTTCCAAATCACAAGATAGCGCTTTTCCGATCGGACCGCTAAAGGATTTAGGGCCTGCACTGACACCATCTACTTTCGCGAACAGTTCACGGAGATTGAGCTCATTGGAATGAAGCTGGCATATGAACCAGTGCACAGCGCGGCCTTCGAACAACTCGAACAAGCGAATAACTCCACCATGTACGCCGGTGTTCACACGCGTTCCGTCCGCGCCAAGTACGACTATATCCCCGCCGTATTCATTCGCGATTTCTTGGATCTTTTTGAATATGTCGTGAGCTTTTCCGGATGCTGGTGTAAAATGAGCCAAATATTCCCCCTCTGGTTCTGACACGACTGAGACGTGTTCTTCCAGCCGCATTTCCTTCCGAAAAGAGGCTGATTCCCTACCATCATCCTCATCCTTAATGACAACCAATGTAGTGTCCTTCCGGCCGTCATAATACAATGCAGACAGGCAAGAGGATGCGTTTGCCCTTTTGCTTCCACCTCTGCATTACGGGCCTGAGTTCTGGCCCTCTCTACCTTTTTATGGTCTACAACATGAGTCTTATCATTTACAGTCACTCGACCTATGTCAACCTGAAAGCCATTAACGATGGCCGCGGCAGCGCGGTTCGACACACCGTAGCGATCTGCCGCCAGAGCCATGTTGTAAAGGGCGTCCGTGTTGTTCTCGGACTGTTGAGGCTCTGCGTGCAGGCTTGCTGAGGACGAAACATCGGATTCGAAGGATACATCTGACGAGGAATCCTGTGGAATATATATGAATGGAATTGGAAAAAAAGACAAAGAGGGGGAGAAGAATACCAGGTTAGGTACAGGTTAGACACAGAAGATGGGGTCAATGTTTTATACCTATACGCAGTTGGATAATTGTTGGATTTTAACGACCCAATTGCACAGGTTATGCGACGTGGCCAACTCTGACCATGTTAAAGAGGGAAAGTGAAGGTCAGGTCGCACTTATTCGCGAGTCCCCGCCGGGCATTGAAGCCGGGACGTCAGGTTCAATATGCAGATGATCTGCCTTCCGACCCGGAGTACCCCACATATACGTAGTTTGGATAGGTTGGCCTGCTTATAGGCACAAAGCCTTTGAATGTTGAGAATTTCACCTAAAGTGATATGCTTCAAATGATACTGAATTGGTTCTTTCAGAGCATTCACTTAAACATATTTCTCAGAATGTTCTAATAAACAAGTAGCGATATCTTTCAATTTGGTCACTCGCGCAGCACTGCAGTGATTTTTAGAATCAATTGTGTGTGTCATTGAAAATGCGAAATATATATCATTTATGGACGTACCTCAGATACCACGGGTGCTGAAGACGTTTTTTTATCCAGGCTATCTTGTCTTTTATGTTGTCGCTCTCTTCTCTTCTTTATTTCTTCGTTGGCTTGTCTGCGTCGGGTTTCTTGGTAGTCCACGGATCCAATCTTCAGTGCTCTTACGGACCGCTGATCCATAAGGAATGGTACCTCCACGGGAGGCACCTTGCCCTCTCGTGGACACGGGCAGCTCAGGGGAGCTGGGCATTTGCAGCTCGCAATATCGAACAGTTTCGAAAACCAAGTATTTTCACTGCAGATAAAGTTTGAGTCTTCTCTTTGATATTTTGGAACTTTCATCAATTTCTTGAAGCGTCTCTGACAACAGTGACCCAATTGTGCAATGCGAGCCTGTGTGACAATGGGAATGCCTTCATTTTTCCAGATTTTTTCCACGCTATCACAGGCTAACTTTACTGCTTTGCCAACTGACGTTTTTTTACCAGTAAGAGGGTCGATTTCCGCATGAATCTTCCGGAAACAATTCACAAACTCTTTGCGGGTTGGTAGAACATTTCCATCCAGACTGTGTGGCTGACCGAGGAGATAATTATCTGTGATTTTCCGTGTGACCTTTGGCAGCTTGTTCAATGTTTCTCTTCTTGCCATGCCATTAGTTGTTTCTTGGAGTATTTTGGTCAGATAATAATTTGATAGTCGACAATATAAGTGGTAAAGTAATGCAGCTACTCTTACTTAGGTCATCATACAAAATGTCTGAAAAAGGAGGGATACATAAGTATAGTAAACGCCGAAAAAAGCAGACTAGAAATGTCATTAACTGCAATGACGACATTATTGATCACCTGATATTCCTGGATTTATTACAACTAAGCTTCTTGAGTGTAATTAGAAGCAGGTGCAATATATTGGCTGGAAAATGACAGGAAGATATGCGCCGTTTGCGGAGACTTCTTGTGTAATTAAATACATATTCCACAACATCGAGATTGGATATCCTGGGAGAAAATACTGTTATAATTGAAACATTAACTGGTGAGAACGCAAGTATATGTGATGGGAGCTGAAAGGCTAAAGTGAAAATTCAAGAATAGCTACCGTCTCCGCAGCGCTGACTATACCTAGCCCATTGGAAGCGTAAGCAGCGTAATGCGGAAGCGGAAGCGGTAACATGGAAGTAGAAACAAATTATTGATGTAAAAATGGGCTTCGGCGCGATTGAGAACGCTGAAGACCGGTTTGCCATGCCCATACGGTTTGAGGAGACATGTTGCACAATGCTGCCACTAGATGTCACCCTAACATACAACCCAAACAATAGCAAAATATAAGCCTTGCTGATGATGCACGTACGTTAGAACGACGCATATGATGTAAACGTAGACGAGGAACTCTAAAATGGTACTTTCGAAAATTTTCAACATTATCGTATTGCACAAATTGAAGATTTAACGTAAAAAATGGCAATAGTACCTTTAAAAATCGACGCCTTGCCACCTCCAAATTTCATTTTAAAAATTTGAAAAAAATCATCTGAGCTCGCAACACAGCAGGGAACGATATTTTCACTATTAAATTGGAATCCATTTCCATCGACCCACCCTAATATATATATATATATATATATATATATATATATATATATATATATATATATATATATATATATATATATATATATATATATATATATATAAAATCCTTTATTTGGCCTAACAAGGTCATATTATACATACAGGTGTGACGGGGGCGCTGGGATCGCGGGGCGCGTCGCACGGTGCGAGTCGGGCTCTGGCGTCATCGCCGCTGATGTGGTTGATGTGTCGGGCGGGCCGACCTCTCGATGGTCCGCTGTGGCGGCTGCTCGTGGCCGTGACCCGCTCGCTCACGATGGCGGCGACGTCGCACCCGCTCCCGGCATCACACTAAATTTTATTTGAGAGAGGTCGTGCTCGTCGCGTGCGCGGTCGGGTGGCGGGCCGAGTTGACGGTGGGCAGTGGACAAAGTCGGCTAGCTTGGCCGAGTCCTCCAGACGGGCGAGCCTGTGTCCCGACACTCCCACTCGACACCCTTGGGTTCCAGGAAGGGAATACAGCTAGTGCCGAGCTTTGTAGCCCTCCCCGGTAGCAGGGGTCCCACCCGCCTCTCGCGATTTTGGGGGCCCATTTAACCACCCGTACGCCAAGTATTACCCGCATAGAAGCGGCACCGAAACCGTCAATCCTCTCCCCGCCCCTTTAAGTGCCCGCTAACTCTTATTATTTCCCTCGGACCTATCATCACAAGTTACACCCCCCCTTTTAACCGATTCTTCCATAGCTACCTTAACTACTTGCCCTTTCGTACCCTCCTATCGTGGTTTTCTGAGCTGCACTGACTTCTCGCCTCAAACATCGTCTATCTCGGTGGGCTATTTCCACGTACCAGGGGTCCAGTCTCTCTGGGAGCGGATTTGTTTTGCCTACGCCAGCACTTTTCAGCATCGTCAACCCCTAAACCAGTCCCCTACCTTAATACCCTCCTCCCCTTTTTTTGTCACGTCATCCGTTCCGGCGTGTGCTCTCACTGTCAGATCCGGAACGAATGCCCTCAGTAAACATTCTCACCACCGGGGCCTTACGCTAAGCATGCACTCATAATTCACCTCGACCTAGGGCCATTCTTTCTCGCGCCTATCACTTGTTCTAAAAATTCTGAGTCCCTCCCCAATTTCGTATCCCTCCCGGTGTTTCCGAGATCTGACGGCTAGAGCCCCGTCGGCCAACGCGAGCGGTATGTAGAAGGTTACACTCCTCCTATCCGTGATCGTGGTAGGGTCTTACTTATTCGTGAAAGGGCGTGCATAGAGGATGGCCGATTCGGCCCAACCTGTAAAGTATTTTACAAACAACCATTCAACATGTTGGGCTATTCAAAGGTCTTGTCATCACAAAATCGAAATCATCTCACACCTGTCAACAATTACAATAAAACAATACAAAATCAGGTAAAATCAAAAACTAAAATGTCTAAAGTAAACAGTACCGTCACTAAAAAAACACCAAGCAACATTTGCCTACAGCTTTTAAACAATCGTACCTCATTTCGTGAGGAGATCGAGGACATATGATGTGTTGAAGAGCAGAGATCCAGGTAAATGAAATTTCTTTGCCATGGTTGTTTCGTGGTCTTGACAATGCCAAATGTCTGACTGTCTTTTTCGCGTTCTAATTGGTCCCTATTAAAGTGCAAGCAAGAGGCAAGTGACATGGGCTCACGGAAGTGATCAACCTATGCATCAACATAAATCAAAATAGTCAAAATACTCCCGGGCGTCAAGCCACTTCAAATCCTTAATAACAATCAGCCAATTAGGCCGGGCTGCACATCCCCCGGCAGAAAGAAGTGGGCGAATTCACTTGGGGCTATGCTTACGCTTTGCTACCGTTTGCGGGCGCAACCGATGGAGGGGCGCGAGTGGTGGGATCCCCGGTCGGTCAGACCGGTACGACCCGCTACCTGCAGGCCGCTCTAAGGCACCAAACGTTCCTCGTTCTATGGCCTGTCACTCACCCACCGCCAGTTACTCACGCGCACCCACACCGGCGGCCGCAGCTCCCAGGGCTTGGCTAGAGCCCAACAGGAGGTAACTCGGCTCCGCCCTTCCCCGATGATCCAGTGCTCCTCCTTCCCGCCTCATTTTCTCCCTAAACAGAAACTTACTAAACGCTGGCTGCGTCAAATCCCGCCTGCACGGACCATGCTAGTGGATGCGTCGCTGAGCCGTTGCCCCTAGGGCTTGGAGGTCACGGACATGGGACCACCGGAATGACCGAGTTCCGGCTTTTAATTTTACTAGCCTCCGGGCGTTCACGCCATAGTCTACTCGCAAACAACTTCCTAGCGTGGGGAGCCTCCCTAGGCTCGGTCCTCCCTCGGACCCTACCCTCCCACGAGTCCCACACTGACCGCCCGTCCCTCACGTCGGCTCCTCCATGGCCCAGCCAGAGCCATAATGTCGACGTCTACCACGCCTTTTCCGGCTAGGCTATCCCAAAAATTGACAGCTTACCCCCCGTCACGAAAAAAACTTCCTCCGTTACGGCGGAGCCCGCCTGATCCTCTCATCTTCATCGTTTCGGCCTGGTAAGTGTGCAACAAAACGACTGCCAGCAATCTCCGACGTCCCACGTTCCCTTTTTTGTGCGATCGGTGCTCCGTGGTTCAGACCAGAAGGTTTCGACAGCGGACAGCATAGTCAGAGGGAGCCCGTAGGCTCGAAGTCTAGAAGGATAGTACCGGGTTAGTAAGACGGGCAGGTGAAGTGATGTAGAGTGAAGGTCGGTTCAAGGGCAATCACAGTGCACGTTTCGGCGCCTCCGTGACCCCCAGGAAGAGGAGAGCCGCCATGACTCTCTGTCGGGAGCCAATGGGCCCGAAGGCTAGAAGGATAGTACCGGGTTACTAAGACGGGCGGGAGGAGAGATGTAAAGTGACGGTCGGTTCAAGGGCAATCACAGTGCACGTTTCAGCGCCTCCGTGACCCCCAGGAAGAGGAGAGCCGCCATGACTCTCTTTCGGGAGCCAATGGGCCCGAAGGCTAGAATGATGGTGCCGGATTACTGAGGCAGGCGGTTAAAGTGATGTAGAGTGAAGGTCGGTTCAAAGGCAATCACAGTGCACGTTTCGGCGCCTCCGTGACCCCCAGGAAGAGGAGAGCCGCCATGACTTTTTCGGGAGCCAATGGGCCCGAAGGCTAGAAGGATAGTACCGGGTTACTAAGACGGGCGAGAGGAGTGGTGTAAAGTGACGGTCGGTTCAAAGGCAATCACAGTGCACGTTTCGGCGCCTCCCTGACCCCCAGGATGAGGAGAGCCGCCATGACTCTCTGTCGGGAGCCAATGGGCCCGAAGGCTAGAAGGATAGTACCGGGTTACTAAGACGGGCGGGAGGAGAGATGTAAAGTGACGGTCGGTTCAAGGGCAATCACAGTGCACGTTCCGGCGCCTCCGTGACCCCCAGGAAGAGGAGAGCCGCCATGACTCTCTTTCGGGAGCCAATGGGCCCGAAGGCTAGAATGATGGTGCCGGATTACTGAGGCAGGCGGTTAAAGTGATGTAGAGTGAAGGTCGGTTCAAGGGCAATCACAGTGCACGTTTTGGCGCCTCCGTGACCCCCAGGAAGAGGAGAGCCGCCATGACTCTCTTTCGGGAGCCAATGGGCCCGAAGGCTAGAAGGATAGTACCGGGTTACTAAGACGGGCGGGAGGAGAGATGTAAAGTGACGGTCGGTTCAAGGGCAATCACAGTGCACGTTTCGGCGCCTCCGTGACCCCCAGGAAGAGGAGAGCCGTCATGACTCTCTTTCGGGAGCCAATGGGCCCGAAGGCTAGAAGGATAGTACCGGTTTACTAAGACGGACGGGAGGAGTGATGTAAAGTGACGGTCGGTTCAAGGGCAATCACAGTGCACGTTTCGGCGCCTCCGTGACCCCCAGGAAGAGGAGAGCCGCCATGACTCTCTTTCGGGAGCCAATGGGCCCGAAGGCTAGAATGATGGTGCCGGATTACTGAGGCAGGCGGTTAAAGTGATGTAGAGTGAAGGTCGGTTCAAGGGCAATCACGGTGCACGTTTCGGCGCCTCCGTGACCCCCAGGAAGAGGAGAGCCGCCATGACTCTCTTTCGGGAGCCAATGGGCCCGAAGGCTAGAAGGATAGTACCGGTTTACTAAGCCGGACGGGAGGAGTGATGTAAAGTGACGGTCGGTTCAAGGGCAATCACAGTGCACGTTTCGGCGCCTCCGTGACCCCAGGAAGAGGAGAGCCGCCATGACTCTCTTTCGGGAGCCAATGGGCCCGAAGGCTAGAAGGATAGAAAAGGCACGGCCATGGCACATAGGATAGCGTTTGAATAATTCTTACGTCTTCATTGTACTATGCCACGTGCGATTGAGAGGACGAAATGGTGTTGAAGGGAGCTTGGTCCGAACCACGTTGCACGACTGCGCTGCTTCGACAGCCCCCCTTCCCTTGCTTGGAACCTTTGGAGGCATATGGGCGTCTCCAAATGCTATTCGCGGTTTTCAGTGTGCTTCAGCCTATCTTGAGCGGCATGTTTGCGTGAGGTTGTAGGCTCATCTGCACCTACCCCAAATTTTTTTCAAAACTGCACCGATCGGTACTCTAATAATTATGGGCGCGCGCCCGGGCCCGCCAGTCACCCCCTTTCGTGCCCCCGAGGGAAATCCTAAATCCATCGCTGCCACCCACCGAATCCCGTCGTAAGGATTTTTACTGCTGTCCTGGTTTCCCGACAGGCGCGCAAGCCCCTCCCTTCCTGCCTGTATGCGCCAATGGGGGGGGCCGCCCGGCCCCCGGGGAGGCTGGACTTATCCCCTGACATGGCGGCGCACGCGCCCACTCAATCATGTCTTAATCACGGCACCGTGCACTTCGCAGACAAGGACCTCCTATATTTAGTTTACGGCTTGGATTGCCCGACCTAACTTATTTTGCCCTGCACATCCCACTTGCGACCGGGATGAGGCAAATGGACAATTCTAAAACGCTCGGTCCCAACAGCCAGCATTCAACAAAAAATCAGACAACCCAATGTTGCGTCTTTGTTTTGCATAAAAGGGAAAACGCTCCAGAGCTCTTGAACTTAGCACCAGCGCCGAAGATTGGTTTGTAAGCTTAAGCCCTGGCTTCTACTATTTAAGATCATATTCACTTTGCTTTGCATCTATTTAGGAAGCTCCGAGCCTTCGGCCCTGACAAAATAGATGCGATAAAAAAACGAACCAAAACAAAGAGGCAAGCCTGCTTGCTTACGACTGGGTCGGGACAAAATCGGAACTTATAAAACACTTGATCCAAACAGCAGCATTCTGAAACCGGCTTTTGAAAGCTTAAGCCCGCGCTCCGTCTATTAAGATAAGAATTACATTGCGTTGCGGCTATTTAGAAGGGTGCAAGCTTTCTTGCCTTCGACCGGGTCGGGACAAAATCAAAACTTTTAGCACACCCGATCCAAACGGCAAGTATTCTAGAAAGGCATGCTAAAAATGTTCCATATTCGAGGAGGCCAATAAAAAAGCGATGTCCCGGAGCCTTTATACTCAGGACCAGCACTGAAGATTGGCCTTTGAAAGCTTATGCCCAAGCTTCCGCTAATTAAGACAAATTTGTGTTCACATGCCAGTTATTTAGAAAACTCCGATCCCCAGGCTTTGACTTATTAGGTGCCGTTATAAAATCAGTACGAGAAAAATGCTGCGTTTTTGATACTTAACCCCAAACCTCGACTTTTAAGACGAAAATGTATTTTGCATTGGAACCCTGCACAAAGCTTCGAGCTCCAGGCCCTGACATAATAGGTGCTATTAAAAAACCCGAAACCAAAATAAGGGAGCAATCCTTTTTGCTTTCACCCGGGTCGAGACAAAATCGGAACTTATAAGACAGTCGATCCAAACCCAAGCATTCTGAAATTGGTTTTTGAAAGCTTAAGCCCGAGCTTCGTCTATTAAGATGAGAATTGCCTTGCGCTGCATCCCTTGAGGGGGCTCCGAGCCCCAAGCATCGACATAATAGATGCGAGTATAAAATCAGAACGACAAAAGATCGGTTTTGAATGCTTAAATCCAAACTTCGGCTATTAACCCTTGCCCCGGTGGCGGGTACGAGCCACCTTCGCCCTGGTAGGGGGCTAAAAAAAGGACCCCCCACGATCTCAAAAACTAAGAGAGCTAGAAAAAAGCGCAAAACGGCAATCGAAAGCTCTTCAAAAATGATATCGACAATACTTCGGTCATTTTTTTCAGGTCAATATTAAGGTCACCAGAGGTCAAAATAGGTCAAAATCGCTAATATGAGGTGTACTAAGAAAACGTCATATATCTCAGAAACTATGATAGCTAGAAACATTTTTCTAGCACGATTCGAAAGCTCTTGAGTTGCTCTTTCATCACAGTGGCATTCATTTTCGTGTCAGGTCAAAGCCTAGGGAGCTACAGGTCACTGAATATTGGGCATATTCTTGGGAATGTCCATAGCCTCCCATGCATAAGGGTGTTTCCTTTTTCGCTAATAACTTCCAAACCAAACAAGATACAGCCATAGTTGATGCACCATTGCAATCCTCTCGTCAATACGAATCGAATGATATATAATATTGCTATGCCAGGTCAAATTTAAGAATTTGACCTGACCCAGCACAACGGTCTGACCCAACTTGACCTGGTATAGTCATGATGTATATCATTTGACTTACAGTGACTATACAAACACTTTGGTGACAAAATAAAATTTCTATCTTAGTTTATTTTAAATTTATAGAGTAAAATACCCCAAAAAATGCTTATTTGACCTAAAGTGACCTTTTAAAGGTCCCAACTCAAAATTTTTGGCATAAATTTCAGAAATGGGCTAAGATCAAATCGTAACCGATGTTTGAAGATGATTCCATCCATACTTACTGAGAAAAGCTCGTTTCGTGATTTTCCTCATGTATTTACAATGGGGAGGTCATGCTCTGCACATGACCTTAGGTCACCAATATCAAAAATCCCGGAACAAATGTTGTAGCTCCTGGTGGGCCTAATATGTGGTATAAGTTTGAACTTGATCGATTAACCCTTCTTTTAGTTATGCGGTCCTAAGCATTTTTTTTTTGAGGTCACTTCACCTGGCCTGGTGACCTGACCTGACATGCCTTGGGATACAATTTTCAGGAATGATGTAAAAATGATGAGGGAACAGCTAGACCACGTTTGGCGGCGCTGCGCGCCGCTGTCTTTTTTATCACTTCGGAAAAACCCGAGGGGGGTCTAAAAAGACCCCCCCACCCGGGCGAAGGTAAAGATGAGACTTTGCTTTGCGTTGCAGCTATTTAGAGAGCTCCAGGCCCCAGGCCCTGACAAAATAGATGCAAAGATAAAAAGAAGAGCAAACGCAAAAAAACATGACGCTGCTTATCATACTGGCTTTAAAACGAATTAAGACTATGAAGCGGCGAGAATTCGCCCCTCTGTTAGCGATCCTATTGTTTATACACAAGTACTACTTGGCGACAGAATTTGGCCAAACTTTGATGCGTGATTATTACAGCCCGATTCGGTGTGGCGGCGCGGGAGAGTATCGGCCGGCTAGAGGACAATTTTTACTTACAGCTCGTGGAAATTTCTCGTCGTGCGGTTATGTCAACATCGTAATGGTCGTGATGGGCCCCGCCCATTGCTGATCATGAGTTTCAACCGAATTTACGATAGAAAAAAAGGGTGTGAACCAGTTTGCTAACTCACAGTATTTTTTCTGTATTTTTTTGTTTCCTAAACGGCGAAGAATGAGGATGTTTATTTTGGGAACGGCAAAAAGAAAGCCATGATAACAAATGAATACTCGTCGTAATTACGGCACTGAGCTGCCCACTCCATTGCTCGACTATGCTATTGATTCCAGTAAGGCCCTCCGCAAGAAAAAAACTCTATTTCCCCCTTTCACCCTTTTATTAAATTGACATTTCGCGCACCAAAAGCGAACGTTACAGTGGTAGAAAACACCCTAACGTGGTCGAACGGGGTAAAAATGCACATTTCATTGTCTGACGAATTCCATATTTATGCCGGTGCATAACTACCCGCTGACGCCCAAGTCCACATACACAAACACATTTACCCCCTCCCCCGTGCCTTCCAAGATTTCATCCACCCCCCCTGCCGGGTAGGCGCTCCAAAGCTCGGCTCATTTTTTCACAAAATGTAAAAATTTTGAGGGTGGGGGAGGGGAGGTGGGTCAGACCGTTCCGCATAGCGGACTCACTTGTTCGTTGGTGTCGCTCGCTCCCGGAGTGCCGGTCTGTCTCTCACGACGGCCCCCGGCTGAATGCCTCTGTCTTCAATCAATCTGACCTTAATCGGGCTTCATCTCGAGTCTCGCCATCCCACACGCCGGCCCCTGGCTGCATGCTTCTCTCCAGCACGGCGGCCCCCGGCTGAATCCTCCGCCTCACATGGTGCCCTGCGTCCGAGCCCTCCGGCTTCCACCACCTCCTCTCCTTGAATGCCTCCTCCCCTCCTCCTCTCTCTCCTCTCTTCCTCGGAGCTTTTGCCTAGCTTATCTCGCTGGTTCCGTGGGGCCTTCCCATTGGCCAATTCGCTTCCGGGTACCGGCTGACTGGCCTTCTGTTCCGCGTTCCTGCCCCCTCTGTTTGACACGGGGCAATGGCGGTCGTCGACCCTTGCCGCCCCGCGTCGCCGTCGCTGGCCTGGGTTCATAGCTGCGAGCGGTCTGCTGCTTTCACGCAGTGCCGCACGAGGGGTTCGTGCACCGTCTTTTGAAGGGGGGGGAAATAGTGCCAAAAAATAATGAAAAGACAATAGCTAGGAGAGCCTTCCCGGCAAAGGTTTACAATCAATGTTCAATATTTTTCCCTCACTCCTCCTGGGCACAGACGGTACATCACCGCCTGTGTCGCTTTCGGGGCGGTGCACCCGTTTTCACACAAAAAACACTCATTCACTAACAGGCTGACACTACAGGAAATTGGTTCCAGATACTGTGAGAACAGTCAGCCCGTCCCCCCTGTGTGCGCCGTACATAGTGTGCGATAGGTTTTCTAACATTCAGCTTAAGAGTGATAAAAATACAGACTATCCAAGGCTGTGGGTAAATTACTGAGACAGGTCAATGACACTCTTTGGTTTCGTGGTACAGTTTTCTTTTTCTTTAAGTTAACAGCCAATTTTCTTCCTGGGCATCATGTTGGCCTCAAAACCATAGCATGGTACCATAGGGAAGAGCCATATAGAGACACGACGAAATAAAGTAAGCACAAAGAAAAACACAAAAAGGAATAAAAAAACCAGTGGCCAAAAGCCCGGCACATAGCATGATAGGAGTCTAGACACGGAATTTTGGCACAGCTCGGTGACCTGAGGTGAACTCGTGGGTTCGACAGCCGTTGCCATGGTAACGGTAGGCCAGGTGCCGAAACTCCCACTTGCTGCGGACTATATCTCCAGTGGCGGCTCCAGGCTCGTAAAACTGGGACCGAGGCACTGGCATCCGGAGCGGACTTGAAAGTGTTAAAAACGGAACCTGTGGCTTGTCAGGAAAACAAAAAAATGGAATTGTGAACCCGGTGCCCACTCGTGATTTCGAAATCTGCCACTGTCCAGCCAGCAAGCGTCACTCCCGGAAGTTTTCGGGCATGGACCAGGTCGCGCTGCTGGTGAACAACAGCTTGCCCCTCCCCCTGCGTGGTGTCAGCACGCGTTTGTTTGTTCCTGAGGGACAGCGGTACTCGGCCGACAGCGCTAGTCTGGCTGCGTGGCGATGCAGCTGAAGCGTAGACGGCTTTGATTTCTGCCCCGTGTACGTTCAGGTCTTCATTGGATCGGAATCATGTGACGGGTGCCGTCACACAGGTCAAAAGTTAAATTAGGTAAAAGGCATATCATTAGAACTGCAACGACAAGGCAAGTATAATGCATTAAAAATAAAAGCTCTATCACCATCCGTTGCTAAGTTATTCAGTTAAAACCATTTTCCCATGTATTTCCAATGGAGAGGTCATGGATCGTACCTGACCTTAGGTCATTGATATAAAGATACCGGAACGTATTTTAGAGAACTCGGTAGGCCCATTATTTGATATGATTTTCAATCGAATAAGCTCTCCCTGTTCCGACTTATGCTATCTGAAACTTTTTTTGAGGTCAGGTCACTTGTCCTGTACTGGTGACCTGACCTGAGATGACCTAACCTTAAAATTTTGACAGAAGTTGTAAACATGATTAGAAAAAAGGTATGTCAAATACGGCGGCGCTACGTGCCGCCGTTTTTATGCTATCTCCCAAAAATCCGAGGGGGACGGGTTCCCAACCCCTCTGTCAATGTGCGTGTTAAGACCGGCAACCGCACCGGTGCCATGTTAACCTTTTTGCACTGGATGCATCCGTAGGGCGGTGCAGCTGCCGCACACACGTCTACAGTGCGGTGGCACAGACAGAACCGGACGGCCCGGGTTCAAGGCCCGGCGGCTTCCCGGAATAAAGAGCAAGCTGGCTCCCAAGAAACCCTTTCAACAGGGAAAGAGTTGGCGACGCCACATGACCCTGGCAGTTGGTGCGTCGATAAGCCCCAACAATTATTGCAGAGCCGGCCGGCTGACCAGTGGCCTAAGACCATGCTGGGCATGCCGAATGCAAAGGGAACACGAAGTAGCAGCCCAATACCTGAATACAGGAATTATTGTTGTTTAGGCCTATCTGACCTCTTGACGCTCGGCCCTTCTCAATCCTGCACCAAAACTTCTGCCGGTGGATCTGGAAAGGCGCCCTATCCCATCCCCACTGACTTTATTTAGCTTCAAAGTTTGTTGCAGACTAATCCATGCAAATGCCTCTCTGTCGTTTAAGCCATATTTAAAGTAATGAGTTTGTGAAATTACAGTAATTGCAAAAGGTTGTTCTTTCTAAAGGCCTGCTGATCGGTGGAGGGGGCGGGGAGGGTGGTCTTGAAAAGTGAACACAGGAAGTGTTTCATGCCTCAGTACTTGTTTCCTTTCACAGTAGCGATGCAAAGTAACTTATTGAGTTTGATTACTCAGTAAGTAATTGTACATGGTGTAATTGTCATGGTCAGATACAAACCATGACCTCTCCCTTGGAAATACATGGGAAAAATGGTTTTAACTGATTAAATTAGTAATGGATGGTGAGAGAGCGTTTATTTTAACACCATTATATTTTCCTGGTCTTTGCAGTTTTTATGATATTAATTTTACATAGTTTGACTTTGCCCTGACCTCAGGTCAGGTCAAAGTCCCTATGTGACCTGATTTGACCTAACAAGTAACAGTAATTGTATAATCGCCATCGAGATAAAACTTCATTTGTCGGAGCCAGTCTCCACTATTATGTCCACCATGTGCTGTATTATGTATTATGTCATTATGTCCGCCATGTGCTGGCGAACATAACGTGGAAAGATATAATATAATTGAAGCCGGAAGTCTAACAGTTAGAGAGTTCGTGATGTTCTGTAGGTATGATGGGCCACCTTACGGTAGGTGTGTAACTTGTAACTGGAAAATGTTTAGGGGTGTTTTTTCCTAGCCGACCCATAACATTTTACTGGCGGTGTTGGGGGATGAAAAACGTTAAAAGAGGTAACAACCTTAATTTTGTATATAAATTTTGTGCAAGTTGTTCCCAGTGCGGCTGATGGAGTCGGAGTCTGACTAAAGTCATCACGGGACTTGTCACGGAGACCCCAACCCCACCACCTGAACGAGCAACTCCCACAATGAAGGGTTAATTTAGAAGTCAAAGCTTAACGTTCCACAAAGCACAGGGATGGCCGCCCCCTTCAGGTCACCCTCTCACCAGTCAGTTGCCAGCCGACCTACGGCGGGTAAACTATTGAGCGCTGAAGTGTCTCAGGGGAACCGATCCCGAGCCTGGACATGCACTGCCACTACATGCTTCTGAGCAGCGGGCCGGAGCCCAACGCTCTACCAACTGAGCTACCGGGGCGGCAAATTCTGTCCAAACATCTCTAATGACTTCTTTCTTGCTTTATTTGCACTCCACTCTGTTCCCCTGCGGATCAAAAAAGTATGTTGGCCCCCTAATTTGAGCGTTTCGGGGAGCATGACCCTAATGCCCCTTCCCCTGGATCTGCCAGTGACTCGACATGTTTTGAGCCATACGCCAAAACCGTGGTGGCGGCTGCAACCCTAACTTTCGGACTGTGAGGGCAGTGCCCACCAGTTTCCAGCCGTTCTCGTGACTTGTTTTTGGTAACAAATCACGCGATAGAACGAGTCACCTTTGGCCCCACCAACGTCGACGACCCTTTCCCACAACTTAAAAATACTTCCTGCGCCTGTGCTCTAAGCTCCCTGCTCATCAAAAGTTCAAAAAATCCAAAAGCTTGAAAAGCTGCAAACGCGGTGAAACCAGGAGTTTTTGGTCTCTTTAAAAAAAACTAGCGCGCAGACAACCTGTTTGAATTTTACCGCCATTAAAAGCTTATCTATGGTGTTACATTGTTGTTGGGCTAACAAAGCATTGAACACTTATTTGATAAGGGGAGCTTCATGTGCCGAAGTGATTTGTGATAGACAAGCCATTTTCTCGTGAGAGTTGTATGATAGGCGAAATGTAGAGTTAAAAGGGTGATTTCTGGTCACTTTAAAAATCATGTAGGGGTTCACATAAAGCTCTTGTTGGCAGGGTTGAGAACGCGTGGCCGGATTTGGCCGGATGTGCCCCCCCCCACTTTTGAAAACGTTCCGACGCGCCTGGTTTAAGGAGACTGTTCTTTAACCCTCACCCCTCAGCGGGAGGCCATCGATGGCCCCTCTAAGGTTTTTTTCGGAATAACAGAAAAACAACGAGGTGCAGCACCACGGTTGAGGGCTCTACCTCTCACAACATCATTTTCCCATCAGTCCTGAAATCGTTTACACCGGGTCAGACTAGGTCAGGTCAACCAAGGTCACCTCACTTCAACTTTTGAGCTTTACCATAGCTACATTTCTTGGCTGATCAATTTGAAACTTTCTACACTTCATTGCCCCTCCAGGGTCTACAAAACGTATATCCGGGATTGTTCGATTCGTGACCTGAGGTCAGTTCACGAGGTGACTTCTCCCATTTTAATAATTTTAATCTCTCACGGTTTTAATCAATTACCTCAGCCGTAAGTGGGCCCTGGCTTGTGGTTGCTCGCGAATAATAAGCAATAAACAAGAAAAATTGAAGAAAAAACATGGGGAAAAACTGTCGTATGATCTAAAAGTAACAAAAATGATTGCAAATGCTCAGATTGCCCATAAAAGCGTTCTTGATCACCCTTTCGCGGATCCCATTGGCGATATTTTCCATTTGACCTATTTAAGGTCGTCACAGGTCACCAGGGGTCGAAAACAGTAATTTTTTATGCCCACTACCCACTTAAATAGGTAGGCAGGAGTGCCCTTCCATACCTGTGCGGTCATAACCTAATTTTGTCCGATTGAACACACCAGAAAATAGGTTAGTTTCATTATGTTAGTTGACCGCACCACTCCCCGCTCTTTTTATATATAAGTTACTCTCTGCCTTATCCCAATTTTAGTATGTTCCCACGTCATGGCCCCAACGAAGGCTATTTGACGGTAGCTTTTGACCTAATCAAGCTAGAGCGCAGAATCAAACGTCAGCGTGTATGTCTCGTTACTCTTTTTACGTAAACTTCATTTAGCTTTTCTAGAAGCTGAGTAAAACCCGATTTTTTCAGACTTATTTTTAGGACAAAAATTACCTTTCATGGGCTTAAAAATGATATCATAACTTGGTGACCTGACATGACATTGGCTTGAAATTTGGTCAAGATGTGTCAAATTAATTTGTTATGCAATTTCCACGGAGCATTGGACCAAACCGAACTGTTTGTGTGTCATCGCGAAAAATAACGAGGGGCATCGAATCGGTCCCCGAAGGACGAGGCGTAAGCAATATGAACCGAAGTATAGCCATTTTACACAAATTATCATGTATTTTGATTGAAGAGGGGACCCGTGAATGAGAATATCTCACCGATTTCCAAAAACCCTGAATATATGTTGTAGCCCCGGTGGCCCATCATGATGTATAAGTGTCGGATTGCTAGGTTAAACGTGTTCCTACTTATAAGTAATTTTACTTCTTAACTTTAACTTTACCTTACTTATTGCAGAAATGCAGCCCTAAATTTGTTTAGATGAATTCACTTGCCTTGGCCTGATGACCTGATCTAACATGACCATACTCATTTTTTTAAAGATGCGCAATTGATCAAGGAAGAGATATGCAAAAATACGGCGGCGCAGCGCCGCCGTTTTTCCGCTATCCTTGAAAAACCTTATTGAGACCATAGATGCTCCTCCCAGAGGGGCGAAGGTTGAGTACAAGCTACGTTTCCCAGATATTGACCCTGATTTCCCTCCTCTTCCTAACAAGTTTGAGTAGATGCACAGCTACCACATGTTACCTTTTTGACCCTGCTTTGGTACGTATAGCATTAGCAGCTATGGACAGTTCTGATCTACATACAGCCTAAATAAATTCAGGAAGAAATTGTAGCATGCAACGTGGCATTTTGGAGAAGTCCAGCAGTGAACTTTGTTTTTTTCTTTATGGAAGACATGATCAAGGAAACGACGACGAGTCTAGCTTCCTTCGATATTACTGCTTCTGAGACAACGGCGACACGGCAGTTAACATTTTTGAAAACGCGCTCTTTCGGCTTTGGTCGCAAGTGGCAGCTACCTAATTTCCATGGTTACTCGCGCCGTCTAAGTATGACCTCATGCGGTTATATGAAACCTTCAGATCACTTAAGTAATATTTTAAGTCCGAAATGATCTCTCCAGATCAAAAGTTACAAGAGAGCTCCGAATCTCTGACACTTTCTATTTAATTGCTACATAATCCTGGCATGAGTCCTATTAGAATGTCCAGAAGAGTTTTAGGGGTGCCTTTGAAAGTTTAGGGGTGCTTTCAAAAGTTTTAGGGGTGCTTGCGCACCCCTAAAAGTATACAAAGTTACACTCCTGACTTAGGGATATGGTTCCGGCATATCAGGCGTGAACTGGTATCGTCAAATCTCTCCATATCTCAAAGAAACCTGTTACTCACTTCAAATGCCGGAATGGACAAGTGAAGGAAGGGTCTCGATCGGATTATTAGATCCTTCATTCAAGCCAGTGTACAAAAACTCTGCTGACAGTAGATTCATAAAGCGTCATGCAGACGGAGCTGCTGCCGCAGTGGAGGACCGCCAGGGAAATGCTGGAGCTGCGGAGACTCACAAGCCAGACTATAGCGAAGCAGACTATACCGGTAAACCAACTGGATGGTGTCTCACGGTCTAAAGTGAGTTCGACATACCGTCATCTTTCGGTGACTGGGTTAAAGAGCCACGGAACGCTGAATACGACCGCATTTTTTCACAGGCGAAGCACAACCCAAAGTCTATATTCCCTCATCTAGCCCTAGGTTGTCACTTCTAAGATTATATATGAAGAACCACAACTTTCTACCTACGAGTTTTCACTTCATCTGTCTTCCATCCAGACTGATGTTAAGGTTCATATTAAACAGTTTTCAGCTCTGAATCACGCCAAACGGCCCTGTGAAGCTGACCCAGCCTATATCGAAGCCGGTTGCTTACACTCTTGCTACGTCAACTTCTATTTGTCAGATTTTCCCCACCTAAGGGGTCCATTTGTTCTCCTCAAAGTATGAAAACCCTCCTTTCTTCGCACTGTATCTGAAGTTTTTTTCAACTTACGGAATTTTATGTCGTTCAGCAATCGCAAGAATACGAACAAATTACAAAGCACACAAGATCATACAAACACCCATGTCACCAGGCCCCTACCCCATGGCAACGGCCGGTCCGCCCGATCTCGTCACCCGGTCCCTCCGGCGCTCGGCACCAACTCACCGGGACATGTCATTCACAACCGCTGCATGGGCGAGCCGAGACCCCAGCGGGAAGGGCACAGGCACAGGTGCCGTCCATATCACAGTTACCGCCGAGCATGTGTGTAGTGGAGTGTTCATGAATCCATTTGCCATTGGCGTCTCTCTGTTACTTTTCCAGTATTTTTCCGTAATGAAATATGGCAAGTGCCTGCTGGAGCTTCATGGTGAAAGCTTTCGGCAAATGTTCCGGCCTGGAGAAGCTTACTTACCATTAGGAGTAAGGGAGCTGGAGATGGGAATGGACTTTGAAACAAAAGGCGGAATGGAAACATGAATTGAGGTTTTATTTATAAAAAAGTAGTTAATACTGCTCTGAATTTTTCTAACATGTGCTCTTAAAAGGGAAAACTCTGCCTGATCTCAGAAAGCTAACTATCAGAAAAAATTAATTTCCATTAGGATTTGAATGGCCCTTCCCAGAGTAGCAGAGGACTTTACCATTCCATCAATCCTCGCCCGGGGAGGACGTTTGAACATCCCTTCGTCGGGTTTTTCTGACGGCCCTAGAAAAGCGCAGCGCAAAGCGCAGTCGTTTTTCGCACACCCTTTTCTTGATTGATTGCCTGACTTTGCTCAAAATTTACAGTTAATGCTATCTCAGGTCAGGTCACCAGACAAGAGCAAGTGACCTCATCTGAACAACTTCGAATGGCACCAGTGAAAACAGGTTTAGTTATCTACTGATCTAATGTTTTCATATCGGGGGTGCGGTAGTGGAGTGGTCACCGTAGCTGGCTTCCATTCAGCCGACCCGGGTTCAAGGCCCGGCGGCTTCCCTGAACAAGGAGCAAGCTGGCTCTCAAGAAACCCTTCCAACAGGGAAAGAGTTGACGACGCCATATGACCCTGGCAGTTGGTGCGTCGATAAGCCCAAAAAAATGTTTTCATATCACGTAATACACCCACCGAGAGCCACGAGTTGTGATAACGGGCTTTTCAATAGCGATTAACACGCGCATTGACGTGGGGGCGGGTACCCGCCCCCAGAGGTCAAGAACATCTCAGGTTGGCTACCCACATATCCTTGATACCACCAACATGGCTACCTGAAGTGAAATTAACTTTTGCGTGAACAGAGGGTTTAAATTTCTCCCAGTAAATATATCTTAGTGAGTAAAAATTTACTCTCAATAAGTGAAAGTATAAAAGGAGGTAAATTTACAGTGATTTGGAGACTAATGAATTACATATAGCATACTCTTAGTAGCAATCAGCGAAAGGTTAAGTATCTGTGCAGTGATTACAAGTTGTATGTGCTGTAATACAAGCATGTGTCCATTAGCTGTGTATATTAATCAGTCAAAAGTGTTATCAAATACCTAATACAAAAATAAATGAAAACATAATATGTGCTGTCAGAATCTAGTACCCTTACTGCAACTCCTTGCTATGATCAGTCATTGCTTAGATCATCATAGCTAAGATAGCAGTCAACCCCATTTGACTGCAGCAGTCAGCATGCTGAGACTTAAGCTACTTGAAGGATACATTTAATTTACTTTTTTAAGGAATACATATAATTTAAAGATATCCAATGCCTGCAACCACATATAGGTACTCAGCCAGAGGAAAAGTAACTCCTAATACCACAACCATCATCCAGCAAATCCTAAAAAGATTGAAGCAGATCAATGAGCATCACCACATTCACCTGCTCGATGGAAACTTTTGTGGAATCATCACAATTTTGCTAAGCATTTGATAAAATTGACTTAGGTAGGCACCAAAGAAAGCTACCTGCAGTTTAACTGACTTCATGGGCACCAAACAGCATGCATTTTTCTAGGTGCAAAGCCAGACTTTGCAACTCTCATCTCTGCAGGTCTACGGTTTGGATATCTCGCATGAGCTTGATTGAAATGTGTGCTGTAATTGACGCCCTTAAAAACCACACAACTCTCCTGGGCTTTTGAGATCTAGCAGACTTCACTTTGTCCTACGTTTCTCTGGCTGCGGCATAATATATAAGAATTGGTAGTGGTTTTACCACTGGCAACAAAACGTATTCTGATTTAGTCCAAAATCTACAGCCTCATATCATACCAGCCACCTCGACGTCATCTCCGAATTCCCGCGCCAAACCCACACCCACACAGCAGCTTCAACACCAACACACACGTATTTCTGACTGTACTCTTCTCGCTACTCGCGCGCCAGAAACGCAAAACCTTGTGGTTACCCAAGTGGCGACCTGACGGTCCCTAATCGTAATTTTCGTTGCCGGACTGGCCATCAGACCATCTCTAATTCCGTGAAACGGGTCCTCAAGTACAACGTAAGCAGTGGAGTTACTATCCTATGCAGAGTAGTTTCACTATTAATCCTGATATAGACTTCAAAGTTTTCCCTTTTTGTTTAAAATAAATGGTCAAATTCATAAAAGAGAATGAACAATACCGTTCTCATGCCATCGTAATTTAGAGTACCTTTCGCTCACGGCTTAACATGGGCCAATTTCGTTGCCGATGTGGTTACCTACCTATCTCTAACTTAGCTGTCAAATAACGCGAGGGAGTAAATAGAAATTATTTGTCACTAATTTGTGTCGTCTGTCACTAATAGTTATAATGCTACCTAAAATCAGTCAAGGTAGCATTGACATGTTATGGGTAGTTCTTTTTACGTGGCGGTAAGATCTTGGAAATACTTTTTTGTGCTGGTAAGTGCAAATCTTGATCTCGGTCAATTCTCCGTGATTGGCTACCTAAGTTCTGGTCCTTGAACCTCATTTGGCTACCCACGAGCGTAGGTGAGTTGACGAGATTCTTGACCTCTGCCCGCCCCTTGTGTTTTTTAGAGATAGCAGAAAAACGGCGGCGCGTATCGCCACCGTACTTTGCCTGCTTTTTCCCTGATCATTTTTACGACTTCTTACAAAATTTTAACGTTAGGTCATCTCAGGTCAGGTCACCAGTACAGGTCAAATGACTTGACCTAAAAAAGTTTAGGACAGCATAAGTCAGAAAAGGGTGAACTTATCCGATTAAAACTCATATCACATAATGGAACCACCGAGTTGTCTAAAATGTGTTCCGGTATAACTAAGGTCAGATACAAACCATGACCTCTCCCTTGGAAATACATGGGAAAAATGGTTTTAACTGATTAAATTAGTAATGGATGGTGAGAGAGCGTTTATTTTAACACCATTATATTTTCCTGGTCTTTGCAGTTCTTATGATATTAATTTTACATAGTTTGACTTTGCCCTGACCTCAGGTCAGGTCAAATTCCCTATGTGACCTGATTTGACCTAACAAGGTCATATTATACATAATTGGATTCGGCTTGCTGCGAGGATTCTAATGATGTAAAATTGTTTTCCTCTATCTTTACTTGCTCACCAAAAACCTACGTCTGCATGTTATCCCTATGACGGCATGTATTGACCTCTAGTGACCTTAGATGTGACCTGAAAAAAATGGTCCGACTATTTTCGATAGAAAAGTGGATGGGCTACCCAACACCGTTTACCGTTTTTCGCTATCTAGCGTGGTTCTTGATATCTTAGGGGGCGGGTACCCGCCCTCCCCCTGTCAAAGCGAAGGCGGCTCAGACCAGCGTCAATGCACGTGTTTACTATAGGCAGGCTCAGGTACAGGTACACTTCCCTGCAATTGAATCTGTGCACACTAGGCTCGACCAGTTTTGAGCTTGCAAATCAACCACCGGAGTGTGCGTTTCAACCGTAGGTATCTATTCAACCCGCACCCCACCGGGGGTCCGGCGCCACCTTCGCCCCACCAGGGGCCATCGATGGCCCCCCTCAAACTCCAAAAATATGGCGGTTAGCGCAAATCTGCAAAGTGCAATAGAAAGCTTGCGTGAATTCAGTAAGAAATTACTTCTTATGTGTAAGCGCTCAGGTCAATGGTTTGACCTCCAGAGGTCAAGTTAGGTCACGAGAGGCTATTTTCACTAAAATATGCAATGCTTAAGAAAACTGGGCATAACTCTTATGACATTAGTGCTCCTGAGATCTGGTAAAGTACATTTGGTAGGAAATGGGCAGACCTTTTTCGCTATGTGGAACGTAATGGCCTCCCGCCAGAAGTTTGACCTCCAGAGGTCACCTCGTGACCTAATATGACCTGAGGTCACGAAAAGTCAGAAAGTAACCTTCCCGTATATCAAATGAAAGCCAGTGACGAGACATACACGATAATGTTTGATTCCGTGCTCTAGCTTAATTAGATCAACAGTTAATGTTAAAATACTGTTTTTGACCCCTGGTGACCTTGGATGACTTTGGAGAAGCCAAAGGAAAATATGGCCCCTGGGATCCGTAAAGGGGTGTCTAAGAACGCTTTTCTGAGCAAGCTGAGCATTTGCAATCGTTTTTGTGACGTGGCACTGATCATAAGACAGCTTTTCCCCACCTCGTCACCTGACCTCAGGTCACGAAATCGAAAAATCCCGGATAAACACCTTGTACACCCTGGAGAGATCTTAAAGTGTAGGAAGTTTCAAATCGATCGACTAAGAAATATAGCTCTTATAGAGCGCAAAAGTTGAAGTGAGGTGATCTTGGTTAACCTCGACTGGTGACCTGACCTTGGATGACCCAGGGAAAAAAGTTTCAAAGATGGTGGGAAAATTATGGGGGAGAGATAGAGCCCTTAACCGTGGCACTGCGTCCCGTCATTTTTCTGCCATCCCGAAAAAAAGCTTAGGGGGCCATCGATGGCCGCCCGGCGGGGCGAGGGTTAATGCCCATGCACACTTGACAACTTCATAATGAGGATGATATTTACAAAAAAGTTTTCGGCCGCTTCCCAGCGAAGCAGGCCTCACTGGACTTGGCAGCGCTTCTGAAATAGGACCCTCCTCTGCGCCGAGCACGGCCACATGACTACTACGTTTACGCATGGCTGCGCACCCGGCACAGTAACGCGCCCGTAGCAAATTCTACGTGCTGCACACTTCAAGGTCAATGCTTGAACCGAATGGGTTGGGCTGCGGTCAGGTATGAACTAGCCTGGGGCAGGGGATTAGAGAAGTATTGGTAACAGCTCGGTGGAGCGGGTGTGGGACTGAGCGAAACTCCGAGGCTGACGCCAGCCTGTCGGGGCGCTTGGGCGGAGCGGCGAGTTGGCAACAAGGTTATGGCATTGTCTCCTCAGTTGAAGAGCCGGGTTCGAAACCATGCGACTCCGATATTTATAGAATGGAGTAGAAATGTTTTAAACACTTGAAAATTGTAGCGGGTTAGCTGTCTAAGATAGCAGAACACGAGGCACCCTCTTCTCTCCCCACTGTGCTCTTTTTGATGGGGAAGTCCTTACACAAGCACAAAAACAGAACACGGTGAAGTATCTAAATATTTCAGGGCGTTCCATGAATAGATAATTTTTCGTTGAATTGTAATTATTATTAGATTTCTTGATGAATACGGTCAAAAGATGGCTAATGCCCATAACCCCGTATCAGCGTCTTACATACTTGCGCTGGCACCGTGTCCTGAAGATAAATCTTACAAAGTTCCCTAACTTTCTTAATAACACATATGGTTTCCGCTCAAATGGAAACGCGAAGCAGTAGTATTCACGAGAACTCGTGCAACGTTAGCAAAATGCAAAAATTGACGATCTGGGGAGAAGCCAAAAGGATGATGTCGTAGTTTGACTGGATAGTATCAGGCAAGTCGACGATTTACTCGATGAAGAAATTATTTTCCAAGCGAGAATATACTGTGACGTAGCGCAACACACGGGATGATGCGAATGTGTTTCTATTGAACTGTAAACTGTGGTAAATTAACCATAATGAACCTCCACGTGACAAATGGCGTGTAATAAATTTGTCCTATAGTAAATCGTTCCTATAGCAAATTATCCTATATCGAATAGCTCTTTGCTTTCAGGCTGTGAGTCTCACAAAAGTTCACGGGAGGGTGGGTATGGTTCGGAAGGCAGGACTGTTCGGGCTCATCAGCTTTTCCAAGACCATTCTAGATATTTCATGCAGGCTGTTATTGGAAATATTTGCCATGATGGCTATCAGTTATTCCCAGACTGCTTTCAGGTTTGATTTCAAGCACTAGCGGTGGAACTGGCGGGGGGGCGGACCGGGGCCTGGTGCCGCCCTCCCCCTGAAGTCAGAAATTGTAGCACTAATAACATGGCCTTTTCTGGCAATAAATGTTTTGAAACGCGTATGGTGCCCTCTGCCCCCTCCCCCTCCTTAAATTCGGACTTTCTGGGGTTACTGATTTTAAGGCTAGGGTAGATATAAAAATCTCCAGTTTACGATGTCGCATGCAGTTTTTCACTTTGATCTGAGGCATCTAAAAAAGTCAAGAACTGTTGTTTTAAGGCCAAGCCTTACATATGACCTAGTTATCAGGTTCTGAAACATACAAGGGATTTTATTTGACCGACAAAACAAATGTTCCGCGTTTGAAGCACCTACCTTACCCGAATCTGCGCGGTCGGGCAGGTTTGAACATTAGGCATGGTGTGACATTTTTCCTAGTAGGGACTGGCTTCTGCTACAATATGTCTGAAATTATCGTGATGGGCCCGGTCGCGGACACAGAGGTTCCAAGTGGACCACAGGGGCCCATTATTACTATTGCTAAGATTAAATGGAAAATAACTAACAAATGTGTATGCTTTTGAAACTATATTTTACATAGTTCATGTTTGTTAATGACTGATCCCTGCATGTGTCTAGTGTGGATATGAAAACAATGAATTAACCTGTTATTGCCAAATAGCAATATGAAATCTTTGAAAATTAGTTGTAAAAGTTGGTAAAATGTCAGCCAAAATGTCTAAAATGTGCTCACATATGTTAAGAAAAAGAGTGTTGAGTCGACTCAACTCTGAATCACGGCTTGGAGGCTGACTCCCATTCTGACTCGACTCAACTGGTCGAGCAGTTGAGTCGACTCTGGCTCAACCCACATCTGGAAGTGAGTCGACTCAACTCTGACTCAGGCGAAATTTGAGTCAACTCTGAGACGACTCTGACTCTGAGTCGCGACTCAACAAGTCTGGTGTCCGCGAGTTAAACTCGCGGACCGGAGCCTGAGGCGGCGCGGCGCAGCCGCAGCCGACGAAGGCGAAGCGTTGCACCGCAGGTTAGGGAGGCGCCTAAACGCAGGTTAGGTGCACCGCAGGCCGGCTCCCTCCACAGAGACAAACAGGTTCTCACCGTGGGTCATTGAGAAGCCTTGCAGCAACGGGCAGGCAATTTTTTATGGTGTTGGGGATAACGATCCACAAACTGCTGAGGTCTTATGCTGCCAGGGCAAGAATAAATATGAGCTAGGGAAACCCTCGAAATCGGGATAAGGTTTGAGCTAAGGGTTTGAGACAGATGGATAGAGTTTGGGTTTCCTTTTTTCATAACAGCTTTTTACAACAGGGGTAGGGGCTCAGTGAAGCGAGCTGGTCGCTAGTTTTATATTCCAGTTCAATAAGCGTTGTCTGTGCTTGGCGCTTCCTTTGTGCCGAATATTTTATACCATCTCTTAGTACACAGAGCATGGTTTCAAAAAGGAATGCTGACGAAATGTCGTTGGACTGGTTTTCATGCAATATTTAAGGGATCTTTGATATTTATTTACTTGAAAATATAATCCATATTTACAAATTCTTCATTTTTCAACAGTGAGTTGTTGAACTTCCAGTATGACCTACCCATTTCAATCGATAGGGACGTTCACTGAGACTGTTAGAGAGGGAGAGAGAGAGAGAGAGAGAGAGAGAGAGAGAGAGAGAGAGAAGAGAAGAGAGAACAGAGAGCGAGAGAGAGAGAGCGAGAGAGAGAGAGAGAGAGAGCGCGAGAGAGCGAGAGAGAGAGAGAGTTTATGATCAGAAATATATCCATCTCGAATGTCTGCTTCTGGCCTTATACTAGAATGCATGACACTCTGGCTGATAGAAATAAATCGATCCTGGATTTACCTATACAGGGTGCTTTCGTATACACGTATATTTCTTCTTTTCCTGGTGTAGTGTTCTCCATACATCGATTAGATCATTTGATGCCATGAAACTCTTCAGTAAGTGTTTACACTTATCGTTGTTCAAAACCCTTCGCGCTGCACATTGCCGATCTATTTTGGCGTTCATATAAAGATTGAAATCCCCTCCTAAGATGATAATTGAGTCTGAATATTCGTTAACCTTTGAACAGAACGCTTCAATACATACAGGATTGTCAGTGTTTGGGCCATAAAAATTTCCCAGAGTGATTCCGTTAAACAGAAGCTCAAGAGTCAGAAACCTTCCATTATCATCAGCAAATATGTTTTTGATTGTCATTCCGGAGTTGGGTCTAATGAACACGCCAACGCCCCTGCTATGCCTATCGCCATGGGAAAACGAGCCAAGACCACCCCACTTGCTAATAAAGACTTTTTCAGCCGATGGTACTGAATGTGTTTCTTGCAAGAAAACGACATCAAAATCAAGACTTTTCAGCCAAGTGAATATTTCACGTCGCTTAGATAATCCGCCAGCCCTTTGAGTGCGCAGCCCATTTACGTTTTAGGAGGCTAACTTCAGCTTAGACGCATTGCAGAACGATGTCGTTATGTGAAATTTGTAGCGTGTATGTCAGCTCCATCAGTTTCCAAAAATATTGCAGTACAGTGTATGGCAGGAACTTACGTTTTGGTCGTATAGGACATGAATACGCCATGCTCGAGAGGTGCTGTGTGCTCATGTTTAGTGTACACGTCTGTGCTAGTTGTCAAAAGCAGTAATACAAAAATTGTGAAACAAACGGAAAAAAGGTTTCACCAAAAACGATCCGAAACTAACAAAGACGCGGAGACCCACCCAGCAGCGAGAGACGCATGTAGGCCATAATCAATAAAGTTAAACGAAATATTTTTGCACTAACATTGATGTCGGTGGTGTGCAAGCAACATACATACAACTGCGGTACTCTTGAAAAAAATCTCAGACTGGACGATTATAGGCGGCACCAGTTATTATTATACGAGAATAAGTGAGTGTAACGCCGGATGTAAACATACCTGTCGTGTCGAAAACCTCATCCGCCGTCGGGCCGGTAGATGTCGCTCTGTGCGGAATCAGCCGTCCGTCCGGCGACGCACAGTCACTGTGGCGGCTTTAAATCGACCTAGCATCCACGCAGGGCGAGGAAACCGATTCAAAGGAGGTGCAACCACGCTCATCGTCTTACCACAATACCCCTCACTATTCACTACACTCGGTCGTCGCCAGACCACTCCCCAGCACAGACCCCCGAGCTTCCATAGCTGTCGTCGCATCACTGCGACCACTCCCTCCCGGATCGCCGGCCGACGCCGGGTCACGGCCGCTCGAAATAGTGCCTCTCGTCTCACACTGCACCTGTAGACTAGCGTCCGGAACGCGCCGACCTAAGGATGTTCCTCCCAGCTCCGGCGCGCAAGCCGGATCAGCAGCCGCCTCATGAGTTGACGACGATGATGACCGGTGCTGTGGAAGGCTCCTCCAGCCTTCGTACACCAGCCGACCCCGGTACAGCGCAGCGGGCAGCTGACCGGGGAGCGGAGCGCCAGTCCGTCTGCACGCCGGTGAAGGTCAGCGGCCGCCGCCGCACAGTGATGCAGGAGGCCTGAAAAACGGGACGAAATTCATAGCTCAATAACTAATAATGCTAGAACAAGGATTTTGGTCCAAAATGAAGCTCTTCATCAGGTGGCTCAAGCAAGCACACCAAATTTTGGTTTTCCTCTTAACCCTCCATTTACCAGGGGGTCGATTCTACCCCTCTTTATTTTTTTGCGATGGGAGGAAAACGGCTCGGCTTACCGCAATGCCGCCTGGCAAGTGTAAGCCAAAATCAATTTGATACTTCTTGACGAAATTTCAATCCAAGGTCAGGTCAGGTCACCGAGTTATGATGTCATTTCTAAACCGATGTAAAGGAATGCTGATTCTCAAAACAAGGTTGACAAAAGCCGAGAGTAACTCGGCTTCTGGAAGAGTTAGATCAAGTTTCTATGCATCG
Source organism: Lepas anatifera (assembly GCA_034440635.1). Lineage (NCBI taxonomy): Eukaryota > Metazoa > Arthropoda > Thecostraca > Lepadidae > Lepas > Lepas anatifera. Next base: position 83,893 of record JAOTON010000720.1, on the reverse strand, counting down.
TTCGAAAGCTCATGTAAAGGAACATATAGAGGGTGACATCAATTTTGAGGTCAGGTCCATAACAAAGCCACCAAAGCACCCCTTGGCCACCCATTGGGTGCGCTACTTCATGCAGAGGTTATCGAGGGGTTTTAATGGTTCTGACAGTGACTGTAGCTTTACAAAATAATTACATAGTCGCAAACCTGACCATGCAATAAGCTGAATAAAGGCAATAGTAAGGAAAACGATTCATATGATTGATAATTTTATATAATGATTTGACTTCTCCAGTTGTTAGCCGGCAAACATTGGAAGTGAAAAATACATTCTCACCTCGTATTATTCATTAGCATTGGGAACACATTTAGGGGAGCGTCGGGTATCAAAACATCAAAAGATATCCAATGTTAAACTTAAACAGCCAGCAAACGCAACAAAATGCGCGACAAGCGACTTTCTTCGAAAACCAAGAGAGGCAGTATGTACATACATACATGACAGTCAGTTTTAGCAGGGGGCGGAAGCCAAAGATTAACTAGTTTCATTTCCGGGTAGTGTCGACTTCGACAGCAGTGAATGACGATACCCGACACTGAAACAAATCAAACATTCGTGCATCGAGGAGCTCTCTTGGAAGTTGTAGACTATGTGTTGACATGAAATTCAAATAAAATATAACTGGTCCCAACTATGGTAAGCAGTTTACAAGGTAGCCAGCTGGCAAACTATTAATAGCATTATCTTTTTAATCATATATAACGAAAGCTGTGGCTGCCTTGGTTTGAAGCTAGTAGCACAGCAACAATATTTTCTAATCATACCTAAGACGAAAAAGTTCGGATTCATGGTCTTGGCATCAATGGATAATTATATAGCCCCAATCGCCTGACTTTTGCAGGACTCGTAGTATATGATTTTATGCGTATTTTTACAACGAAAGGAGTGCTTGAATTGTATTTTTGTAAAGAAAAAATCGGTTTAGAATAACATTTTTTTAGGGCAAAAAGTGAGCCGAAGTTAAAACCTGAATTTTCTTATTCCCGCTCTGATTTCGCTGTGCCCTAATAACTACTGAACAACAAGCTTTCGTTGTCTCAATTTCATGCCGGCATCAGTTCTGTCAGGCAAACGATTCCATCATATCCTGGCTTTTCTACGGACAGGAAAAGTCTGTGCTTCTCTGCACCATTTGCAGCTACGAATCTGTCACGTTCGAGAACTTTACTCTGCTGTCGCTACCGCTGCCTCCAAATCCGGACCCACTGGCACAAATCAGTCTCCACCAATGTATCGAGCGGAACATTCATGGCGATTACATTTCAGGCTAGACATGTTCAAATTGTCAGCGGCAACAGGACGCCTACAAGAAGTTCGGCATCGAGCGATTGCCACCTGTGGTGATTATACACCTGAAGCGGTTTTCCTACAGTGAAAACGCCTTGCACAAGACACAGACTCATGTTTCTTTTCCTCTTAGTGACCTCGATCTCGGTATATTGGTTAACAGGCCTTCGGAGTTCTCTGGCAGCTTTGTATATGATGTCTATGCTGTAGAAGAGCACCATGGCAGCGCCCAGACCGGCCACTACGCCGCCTTCTGCTGGAACCAGCCAGCGCACAGTGGGCCGGCGGGCGCTCAAAAGCGCTTAAAATTAATTACCGTCGAACTATTGAGGTTACATCAACAATATTTTATATCTAGGGTTTTTAGATGCCCCCGACCAGCTTTCGAGGTTGTTATTGCTGTTTCTGCAGCCCATGCTCAGCTATTGGCCTAATATTACTAGGATAATATACATAGTAATATACTCCTCCGGATAACAATCTTCCTTTGCCTTCGGGATGTCGTTGTATGGAGGATATATGTCGGCATTCTCACATTCAGACCAGGGGCGTAGCCAAGGGGGGCTGGGACAGCCACCCACCCCCCCCCTTGAGGGCCCCCTGAGGACACGGGTCGCGCGAAGCGGGCTCGCCCGCACTATGCTCTGTGACCAAATATTAAATTTCATACCAGACAGGGCTCTCTTAAACCCTCTTCAGCACTCTATTCTGTACAAGCAGAACCCTTTTTTACCCATCAGGGCCCTTTTGGCGCTGTCGAAGGGGCCTTTTTCGGGGCGCCGCCCTCCCCCTGAGCGAAATCCTGGATACGCCCCTGATTTTGGCTCTTGGCCGACTCTCTGGTAAACTGCCAGGTCTACTTCGTATGCTGCCCTTCAATGAACACAGCAAGTGTTTCTTCGTCTGTGTATCGTATTGGGCTATTTGCTGGTTTTCTTAGCATTTTTCTTACCTTAGTAGGTCTTGTGGGAGTCACGGTCACGTCTTTGAGAAAACCAGAAAGGCCCTGGCGCTTTGAAAAGTGTGACATTCAAAAGCTGTGCAGAGGAGTAACCAGCCTTGAAAGCGGAGGTTCGACGACGTTTGGAGCTTCCAGAAAGTGTTCCACATAAACCCACAGGCTGACAAGGGCCCCGGCTTGTAGATGACTGGTCAAGGTCAACAGGCTCCAATATCCTCGGTGAATCTGCTGCGATGGAACACTCATTCAGCCACTGTTCCTCTTTCTCCAAGAAGCGGTTTAGGTTCCTGTGACTTGCTTGCCATTTCCGCTTCAGCCTTGCAATAAAAATTGTAATTTCTGACCGCACGTGTCTCTTTTATGCTCACTGAATCCGCCCTGTAATGTGTCCTTAACATATAATACATATAATACATAACATATAACTTCGTCATCCGCTGCCACTCTGTTGATACCAATATTGCCACGCACAAAGTTAAACACATCCCTTCGTGAGATCATTTCTCCCCCTACAAAACCACAGTTCGCTAGAGCAAGGCACCTCTCCAACTGAGTCAGGGGCCTCTGTACCAGACCACTTCTGATTCAAGGAAACGACCGTCTTATGTTTCGTCTCATCTCAAATTTGAGCTCTCGTGATCAGTCCTTGTGCGAAGCGACGTAATCATCTGATGCATTTAGTGTAAAGCGAGTGGCAAACCCAGGCCAAGCTGTACAGTATCTTAGCCCCGAGCGGCGTTTAAACAATACCCATATTTCCTGTGTAAAGCATTTGACCCAATGTGACCTGGAAAAGATTGCTTAACTTGCAGGTCTACGAGATAGCTCAGAATTGTGTTAACCGGGATTCGAGACGAATCCTAAAGGGAAAACTTGCCGACACTTGCCTTAAAAATAAACAATTTCTACCATTTGGTTTGTAACAGTGTAATACTATGAACACACCCATGCATTGCATCGAACAACAAATATGTTCATAATACAAATTCGGGCAAAATCGGGCAAAAAGTACTTATAAGGCATGAAAGTAAACACTTTCAGCTACTTTGTGGACCAAGTTTCACTGCGGCACAAGGTGATATATTTTTAAAACTCTATTTCAAATTTAATTTGATCAAATATATCTCTGTCAGTAGCATTACTTGGTAAATTTGCTTCCCATACCTGACCAATACACGAAATGACGTTAAAACATGTACTAACATATTTGAAAAACTCTGTTCCTAGAAACAAAAACCACAAAACTAATTTCTAATCCTTTGAAACGTCGAAAAACACTTGTGAACACATAAGGAAATTCAGGCGATTAGTGCGCTCCGAAACGCTTTCGGTAGAAACCTCGTACTCAGACTGTTTCTGCACAGAGTTTTGTAGTCGTTTAGCAAAAATAAGAATGCCATCGTGTTCTATATTCAATTTCGCACTGATGACACCCATAAAACAGCAATATTTTTGAACTTACGAAATCCGAATAATAAGCGCTTTTGAGGGTCCACGGGCCCACTGTGCAGCGGCGCGCTGGCACTGCATGGACGATGTTTCTGTAATGGAAGTGCCGGCCGCAAAAGTGAAGTCGGCATCAGCATAGCTGCTCTGTTATGCCGCCAGCAATGTGCAACGATGCACACTTGGTTAACTCTAGGTGTGTTGTGATTTCGAATGAAGAATGAATTTATTTAAATAACACATGCCGGAAATTGCTATTTGCTGCATATGAATGGTTAAGCAAAGACAGTCGGAGAACGTTATTGTACCTGAAAGTGCTGTACTTCAGTCTTCTTTGCATATGGCTTGTCTGTTTTTCGTGCAAGAAATTGTAATATTGAGAGAAAAATTGACAGGGTAATGGAAATAAATTCTCCATTTAAATTTTCCATTTGATTGGAGAAATGAAATGATACGCGTCGATTGGTGGATGCCGCGTGCGTCATTGCCGCAACCGCCCGCCGTCTACGGGTAGAACATAAGCACACTAAAGCTGTCATAACTTTTTTCGGCCGTCGGTTGCCGACCTACGGATTCCGCCAAGGTAAACAAGTCATTTTCCAGAATACATGGTATGATTTTCTAGCTGATCCTGACAGTGCGTTTTTTGCCAGTGTAAGGAAATATGATGTATGTTATTAATTTCAGTTACAAAACATATGCTTATTAAAACAAACTCACTGCATTCTCCGGAGCAGTTAGAACCTTATTTTGGTAACCAGAAGGTCAAAAACATCCCAAGCTTTACGCTAGTATACGTTTTTTTATGGATGGCGAGGTGTTAGCACCTGTTATTAACGTTATAGATCACGATATTATATCTGGCCAGATACCCGTATTTAGCGAGGCAGAATAAGTTTCAAGTTCCAGGTCCTGTGAAACCAATGTGGTACGCTAGCGGAAGAAAATATTGATGTTTTTCCGGGTTCCAAACAAATCTCAAGCGCATCGCATACATTTGATATAAATTCTAGAAAGTCATTTTTGACATTTTCGTCCGGTTTCTTAGGCCCGCTGCATCACTGTGCGCAGCCCGGCTCCCGCAGAGGCGGGTCCAGGCCCCTGCTCCCACCTCAGACTTCTCTGCTCCCGGCACCATCTCCACAGATCCCGGACTTGCTGAGCCGATGTAACCCGCACCGTGGGAGAGTACTGGGACAGCTTGAACGCTGGGATCCCGTTGTGTGTGAACGCTGACCACACCAGTCCTTTACCTTTCATGGTGAGAAGCTTACTGAGCAGTTCAGAGCTTTTCTTTGTGAGGGACTGATATAAACAGCCTCTGCTCTGGCGGAGTGTTTCTATGGCGGAGTTTTGTCCGCTCTCGGTAGATGTGTCTGAGGTCGCGGTCGACAAACGCCCAAATCACCATGTCGCACATAGTCCATAAATATCTCCATCCGTGGCCAATATTACGAAAATGCAGCTTTTTCTAAATTATTTTTTAGTTAATATACTGATAGGGAATTCTTCACTGCGCTTGAAACAGGCATGGCAAACACAAACCGTGCTCTGAAAGTCTTTGTAGAGTTGCCTGAAGTAAGCAGACTTGTTGAGTCGCCACTCAGAGTCGGAGTCGACTCTGAGTCGGCTCAAGTTTTCCTTGAGTCAGAGTTGAGTCGACTCACTTCCAGATTTGGGTTGAGTCTGAGTCGACTCAAGTGCTCGACCAGTTGAGTCGAGTCAGAATCAGAGTCAGCCTCTAAGCTGTGAGTCAGGAGTTGAGTCGACTCAACACTCTATTTTCTTAAAATATGTTATCACATGGCTGACACTTAAGAAATTTTCATGACTAATTTTGAAAGATTTCATATTGCAATTTAACTTTATTATTTTCATATCCCCACTACACTCATCCCGGGATCAGTCATTAACAACAATCAGTTGTGTAAAATATACAGTTTCAAAACCACACACAATTACTAGTTATTTTCCATTTAATTTTAGCAATAGCATGCAAAATCATACAGAAAAATGTGATTTGGCACACATTCAGACTTTTCGACTTTGAGGGAGCACACCAGACAAAGTCCTAAGTTAATTTTCATGCAATAATTCACTCTTAGGAAGCCATATCTTTATTTTCTATTTTATTGCTTTGGTTGACTGATAACAACAAAAAAACTAAGTAATATAAGCGCCAGATAGAGGATACCAAAAATCTTGTTTTGCACATAAGCCTTGAAGTGGGTCAAAACGGAGACTGAAAGCCTCAATTAGCAGTTTTTTTCAAAGTACTTTCTTGAATGGTCATGGTTTGAGGACATCACCTGGTAGATAATATCAACACTGACGACACAGCACTGTACCTACTGTCCTCTGCATACGAAAAGTAAAACTTAGTCCTGTCCCTGGCTTTCCCTACACATCAAGTCTCTCACAAACCACCACTCTTTAAATTATGTTGATTATTATTTACCTATTTGCTGCCCTCCCACTGCACAACATACCACTGCAGCAGCACCCCCTGCACCCACGCGCGCCACACCAGTCACAAAGCCATCATTGTGCGCCATAATATTGTCTGCTTTTCTTTATTTTGTAGTCTGGCTGTAGCCTGAGGGGCTAGCTTATTTTCTTAGTTTTTGTAAGTCACGTGGCTTTTGAAGTGCTATTTATCGTCATCTTTTGTGTCATCGGAGGTTAGGTTCGTGTAATGTCTTTAGTGCGCCATCTGCAATATTCATTACAGCTTTTTCGGGAGGATGACGCGATCGTTCATTGTTTGTTTTGTTTTTGATTGAGGTGATGGAAAGGGTCGGTTCGACTCGGCTTAGTATTTATTTTGAAGCTTAATTTGTCACAGGATTCTTCAAAATGCACTGGGGCAGGCATTGTCACTGAAAATGTCAAATTTTCCAACATTGAGTCCTGTTCTTTGTGTTTGAAACCTCGCTTATTGCCTTAATTATGACTAGTCATGAAGGACATACCTTCAAAATGAAAAGCCCCCAGGCCCTTCATCTCACTCACATGTTGGCATTTAGCACCTATCTTCATTCGTATACAGACATAATTTATGTCATGAAGTAATGCATTGCAATTGAAATTTTATGGAAATAAATGTGCAGTTATTAAATAGTTAATCTCATGAATAAATGTACTGGAATGTGTGTACTATGAAAGGAAATGGGCATTTTTGTGTACATACTTGTCCACCATTCTGAGTCAGGGTCGACTCTGACTCAATGTTTTTTATTCAGAGTTGAGTCAGCTCACTTCTGGATTTGGGTTGAGTCGAGTCGGCTCACCATTTTCAACACAGCGAGTCGAGTCAGAATCAGAGTCAGCCTTTAAGCCGTGAGTCAGAGTTGAGTCGACTCAAAAAATTTGAGTCATCAACAAGTCTGGAAGTAAGCACTCGGGCGCGCCACCCACAGACCAGAGATCTGCTGCGAAAACTACGTACATTTTACCATGTTTTAAATAGACCATAAAAGCAGGAACGGGTCAAAGTATGGAAATACCACCTTTTTGTACGCCCTTTGCAATGGTTTTGTGTATAAAATAATGCAAAAATAGTTCTGACAACTATTTTAGAGACCATTATCTCAGCATATTGCATATCTCAAACACTGTTCGATTTACAAATACAAAGAGAGATATTTAAAATTTGGCCAGCATCGCCACCGCATAAAACTATCATGGAACGATTTCCCAGGATGAGCTCTACACGGGCAAGTCAAAATATTTTTTTGAAAAATTATCATGCGACAGAACTATAAAAGCACCATTTCTGAGGATATCCAAATAATGTTTCTTGAATTATTATACACTCTATACAAGCAAGTTATTGAAAGATTTGATGCCACGCAAAACCAAAGGTTGTATTTATCATACGACCGATACATAGATACATGTCAGAAGTTAGCTACATATAGGAATCACCAAACCTTTACTGCAAAATTATATCAGGAACATATCATACCAAAATCAATGAGAATCAAAAACAGAACGACACACCCCGAAATACGCCAGATTTTCGACCAATGTGAGCGTCAATGTGTTAAGGTTCTGATGAGACAAAACCGATTTAAAGTTAGACAATTCGAAGAAGAACATAAGAACCAAATGAAAATATTATCGGAAAAACTGCAGGACAATTCAAACACTCTTGGAAAGGCCAAATCTATTTTAGATAAGCAGTATAATAGAACGTTCCAAAAACAGCGAGACCAGCAAAATAGGAAATTTGAGATCCTCTCAGGCAGACAGTTGAGTAAAACCGGGAAACCACAAGCCCGAACAATAATATGATCACACTCAATATAGGAACATCGGCTCAAGAACATGGAAGAAAAGAGTGGATCGTGAACAAATCCAGTACCACCCAAACTCCAGCACAGATATCCCCTACTGAACAAAGGCCTTAACTTTGCGATCACACCCAAAAAGACACCACTGATGGATATCATCCCAGAGATAGAAGCAGCATTCGACCAAATGCTCAAAGCTGAAGCAGATCAACTACGAATCGAGACACACAGAATATTGACCAACCCACCGAATATTGAAACGAACGTGTCGCGAGATGAGTGGCAAGGATTAAAATAATTATGAGACAATGAAAATATCCTGATCCTTCCAGCGGACAAAGGACGTAAAGTTTGAGTCATTGATAAAACTGCATACATCAACAAGGCAACTACTCTACTCTCGAATAAGCAAACATACAAACAAGTCAAAGCTGATCCTACAAACAGCGAGAATACAAAACTGATTGACCAACTGAAACGACTGAAGAAAACGAGGCGCATGGACGAAAAAAACGTATTGGAAGCTACATCCAGGAAGCAAAAGCTCTGCAACTCTTCCCAGATTTTATGGACTGCCAAAAATATATAAACCTGACTCACCTCTCCGGCCAATCATATCAGCTGTTGGCTTTTCAACCTATGCTGCAGCAAGACAAATCAGCGACCTAGTGTCCCACTGATTGGACAGTCCCACAGACACGTAGTAAACTCAAAGGAGTTTTCAGCCATTCTACGCTCCACAAGGGTCCCAGAAGATCATATACTGATATAATTTGATGTGTACGCCCTGTTCACAAGTGTCCCTCTCGATGTGGTAACATCCCAGGTGCAGAATATTCTGGAAAATGACGACACTCTTCCGAAACGAGCTACATTGACACCTTGCGATATCTCAAGCCTGTTGAACTTCATCCTCAAAGCAACGTTTTTCCAGTTCAATGGAAAATTATTCCAACAATTGTTCGGGGCTCCGATGGGTTCTCAAGTGGCCCCAGTGGTAGCAAATATATTCATGGAACATCTGGAAGAAGAAGCAATCATGTCCTATCCAAAACCACCTTACATCTGGCATCGGTATATGGATGATGTAGTCGACTCGATGCCTGCTTAAGATATTTAAGCTTGTCTAAAACACCTGAACTCCTTTTATCAATCCATAAAGTTCACAGTGGAATCGGACAAAGAAGGAAAGCTGCCGTTCTTGGACATGACGTTATCCCGTTCACCGGAAGGACGCATTACTACAGATGTTTACTACAAAACAACAACAAGCGGTCAATACTTGAACTACCTGAGCCATCACCCACAGGCTCATAAAAGAACGGTCGTACAAACACTGGCCCAGTGGGCTTTCAACGTTTGCGAAGACGTGATAGCACGTGAATAAGAGCTCAAAAATATAAGATCTATGCTGAAGGATAACAACTATCCAGAAAACTTCGTGAATTCACAAATCAAGAGAGTTAAGAGACGCCATAGACCTAACCATGAACAACCAGATGCCCAAGCTACCAACGCTGAAGAACGAATGAAGATCCTTGTAATACCATATCAAGAAGGGACATCGGAACAGATAAGAAGATTGTGCGCAAAATACAAGATTAGAACCTATTCTAAACCACAAAATACACTCAGACAACTTTTGGTTAAACCCAAGGACAAAATTCAAAATACGAAGACACCAGGCCTCACCTACAAAATGAAGTGCACAGATTGCAGCAAAATCTACATAGGGGAAAGCGAAAGAATGATGGCAATTAGGTCAGCTGAACACATAAAGCCACTAAAAGCCCTGAGGGAGATGACCCTAACCGACAGGCAACCCGAAGCCACCGCCGAACACTCACATGAAACAGGACACACTATTGATTGGGACACAGAAGTTATCACTTTCGAATCCAGAACAAAAAACACCAAATTAAAGAAGCCATCCAAATACAAACAACAACAGGAGAAAAACTAAATCGAAATAAAGTTGTGCAACTATCAGTTTATAGTTGAGCAACTAGCAGCATCACAAAGACGATTCGACAGAGTTTACCGAAATGTGTACTGTGTAGCTATGTAGTGTGTGTTATTATATCTTGTTTTTGTTACTGGATAATGAGACCAAGATGGCTCCCAAACCGGTCGTATGATAAATAAAACCTTTGGCTTTGCGTAGTATCAAACCTTTCAATAATGTATTTCACCAAAGCCATGAACCAAACTGAGAATATACAAGCAAGCTTTGATATGAGAAATACTAGACTTATCAATATTATCATTTTTATTATATTTTTTCTTTGCTCCTAATACAGCCGCAGATTTTGTCCATTTCATGAAACTCGGCCTAAGGTTAAACGAACCCCTTCATGGGTCACGTATGTATGATTTTGTGCACGACCCACACGGTACCTTGTACACTACATTTTTTAGTTCTCGGTCGTCTGAACTGTCTTTGATTGCTAAAATGCTGCTGAATTTTTTACCGGAAAAAATTATACTTTGCATCCCGTTCCTTCAAGTTTGTTTGAAATAATTCCAGCTGATTTCGAGTACGGTATCGTAACAAATCGCACATCATCCTTTTTGTTGGCTTTCGCGGATCGTTTTCGTATATCTAGAGCTTTCCTCTTCATGTTTATCGGAAACCATCTCCGATATTTTAGCTTCGTGAACGATGTTATAATATTTTCTATCTCTTCTTGCCGGTATTCTTCACTGAAAATGCGGAAAACCCTAAGAAAAATAAATACTCCTAGCTTTACCCTATCACTATGACCTGAGTAATAATGCATATAGCATTGCTTTTTCGTTGGCTTCGATAACTTTTAACCCGCGCACCACCGGGGGTCCGGTGCCACCTTCGCCGCACGGGGGCCATCGATGGCCCCCTCTAACTCCGAAAATATTTGGGTTAGCGAAACAATGCAAAGTACATTAGAAAGCTCGCGTTAATTCAGTACGAAATTAAGTTCATGTTTAAGCGCTCAGGTAAATGGTTTGACCGCCAGAGGTCAAGTTAGGTCACGATAGGCTATTTTCACTAAAATATGCAATGCTTAAGCAAACTGGGCATAACTCTTATGCCATTAGAGCTATTGAGATCTGGTAAAGTACATTTGATAGTAAAATTCCAGACCTTTTCCCGCTATGTGGAACGTAATGATCTCCCGTCAATGGTTTGACCTCCAGAGGTCACCTTGTGACCTAATATAACCTGAGGTCACAAAAAGTTAAAAAGTGACCTTGCGGTATATCAAAGGAAAGCCAGTGACGAGACATACACGAAGATGTTTGTTTCAGCGCTCAAGATAGTTAGGTTAAAAGTTATTGTCAAAATGCTTTTGTTGACACCTGGTGACCTTGGACGACCTTGAAGAAGTCAAAGGGAAAATATGGCCCCTGGGATCCGTGAAAGAAGTGTGTCCAAGAACGCTTTTCTGAGCAATCTGAGCATTTGCAATCGTTTTTGTGACTTTTAGATCATAAGACAGCTTTTCCCCATGCTTTTTTAACGGGAGAGGTTACCTCGTGACCTGACCTCAGGTGACAAAATCAAAAAATCTCGGATATACACCTTGTAGACCCTGGAGGGGCCATGAAATGTAGGCAGTTTCAAATCAATCGACCAAGAAATGTAGCTCTTATAGAGCTCAAAAATTGAAGTGAGGTGACCTTGGTTGACCTCGCCTGGTGACCTGACCTTGGATGAACCGGGGTTAAAACATTTTACGGATGGTGGAAAAATGATGGGGTGAGAGATAGAGCCCTCAACCGCGGTGCTGCGTCTCGTCGTTTTTCTGCTATATCGTAAAAACCTTAGGGGGCCAGCGATGCCCCCGGTGGGGCAAGGGTTAATTTTCCTTAGTCATTCCTAAAAATATATGTGTCAAGGAAAACCAGAGTTATTTCATGTTCTTTTTTCAATGGTGAACTGGGTTTTAGGATAAAATGGGTTCAGTTGATAGAGTTTAGTTTCTAAGTGCATACCAGTGGGGACTACAAAAATATGTCATCGACACATTGGGCCCAGATCACCTTTGATCCAATTATCCCTAGGTAATGATGTTTTTCAAGCCATTCCATAAGCAGGCATGCAGCTACCGGGCTTAGCGGTGAACCCATCGCAAGGCCACTGTGTTGAAGGTACTTATCCGAATTGAATGTGAACCCATCGAAATTCATGCACATTTTAAGCAGTTTTAAATAGTCTTCTTTTGGTAAGGGTAGTTGGTCAGGGTTCATGTTCTTTGTTACGGGTTTAGTAGCTTTCAGTGCCCCCCTCTACTGAAATGCTCGTAAATATTCACTTAACCCGACCACCGGTGGGCCTCCGAACCACCTTCGCTCTGGTGGGGGTGTTGTTTGAGCACCCCTCCCTCCAGCTCGGTTCCTACGCGGAAAAGCGAAAAAGACGTTAAGACTGATAAATAGCTAAAACAAAATCATGAGGAAACTACTTTGGCCACTTTTTGGCTCAAGTATATATTGAGGTCATGACAGGTCAAAGGACGTTGTATGTTAGGACAGGGTTTGTGGGCTCTCGCATCTGACAGAGTTGATTTAGAATTATTTTTAGGCAGCATTCGCTTCCTCTCGTCTCGGCAAATCAAATGATGTATAATATGACTATGCTAGGTCAAAACGCAAAAGGCAAACATGACCTGACCTCAGGTCAGGTCAAGGTCACTTTCCGACCTAGCATAGTCAATATTCATATCAATTGACTTGCAATGGCAATCAAAACATAATAATATCAAAATAAGGGCGGTATCATCATTTCCTGCAAAGTTATTGACCCAAGTTTGAAAACTGCTTAACTAGCGCTAGATGACCTCTCAGAGGTCACAGGTCAAAAATTGCAGCATGAATCTGGAAAGTGGCCCAGGATACTACGGTTTGGAGAATACCCAAGGTATTTTCAGCTGTATGTACACAAATACAGCCCAATTCCTGTTTTCTCAACGTATTTCAAATGGAGAGGTTGGGTCTTAGGGGTCGGTGAAAGAGCTGATTGAAGTAATTTTACCTAATTCTCATTTTTAACACGTGCTTTGACGGGAGTATGAGCCACCTCCGCTTAGACAGGGGCGGGTACCCGCCCTCCTAAGATCTTGAGAACCACGCTAGGTAGCGAAAAACGGTAAACGGCGTTGGGTAGTCCATCCACTTCTTCATCGAAAATAATTGAACTATTTGTTGCCAGGTCACATTCAAGGTCACTAGAGGCCGAAACATGCCGTCATAGGGATAACATGTAAATGAAGGTTTTCGGTCATTACATCTGAACAAGTAAAGATAGCAAAAACAATTTAAGCCTTTGGAATCCTCGCAGCAAGCCTAATCGAATGATATATGTATATACATATATGATTCTAATGATATGCCTTTTACCTAATTTAACTTTTGACCTGGTTGAATTTGACCTGAGTTCAGGTCAGGTCAAATCCTTTCTTTGGCCTAGCAAGGTCATATTATACATATATATATATATATATATATATAGATATAATCCTTTATTTGGGCTGGCATGGTCATATTATAAGTACAGGTCAAAAGTTAAATTAGGTAAAAGGCATATCATTAGAACTGCAACGACAAGGCAAGTATAATGCATTAAAAATAAAAGCTCTATCACCATCCGTTGCTAAGTTATTCAGTTAAAACCATTTTCCCATGTATTTCAAATGGAGAGGTCATGGATTGTACCTGACCTTAGGTCATTGATATGAAAATACCGGAACGTATTGTTGCGGACTGGATACGTCGGGACTGTGTCTCCGGTCGCTCCGCGGGTTAGCTCAGTCGGTTAAGGCGCTGTTCATTAGCAGTTACTCAGCGATGGTGAGTTCGAGGCCGAGCGGGCGCTGAGCTTTTAGCTCTCGTGTTAGTTTGTGGGTAGAATGTTCGAGAAGGTTTCCAATTGTTCCCGCCCCGTGTTAATGTGTCGTCGAATTTCATTGGTCCCCGTGCGTGAGCCGAGCTGAGGTCGGTGTGCCAGCGGGGTCGGGAGGTCAGTCCAGGACCGGACTCGGCCAGGTGAGTGGCACTGTTCCACCTCTCCCTTTCCTACCTCCGAGTTGATCTCAACGATTCGGTTGGTTTACAACCCAGGGCGATTCTCTGGGCTTCCTTCCTCCTGGGCTTGATCGAAACAAGCTCTTTACATTCTTGCCATAATGCTGGATAGTAACTAGCATGTCCGGGTCCGATTGGTGGCTTCGATTGGATTCAATCCTTCTCCCTTTACCGACCGTCTCGCCCCGTTGCTGGCTCGCTTGATGTGCTATTGCCATGTTCCGTCCCGGTGTGTATGCACAATACCGTTAGGGGGCGAATAGGTCTGGTTTGTCTGATGCCGTGTCGTTTGGCCATGCGATTTTGCTTGAATAATTAGTTACCATCTTCACACACACTGTTTTCCTGCCGTCGCTTTTCCCCAAACGAACCCCAGACAAAAGGTTCGTAACATTGGTGTCAGAAGTAGTCACGTAACCCACGTTTGTTTTCAATTATGGATGGTAAGGGTATAACTACAAGGAGTCAGACCCAAAAACTTGGTGAACCCAATTGTATGGAAAAGGTGGAGGCAGTGACAGCTCAAGCTGTGTGTTCTGCGGCCCACTCCCCCGGCTCAGTAGTGAATCAACATCACAGCCATTCTTCTCAGTTTGAGCAACTACAGAGGCAGGTCCAGATACTTACTGACTTGATGGGCTCACGCCTTCCTGATTCCATGCCGGCTGTTGATGTAGGTCAACATGGCGGGGAGAACCTGTCAGACACAAAGCCGGTGGCAAGCTGTATGGGACATTTTGTGCCCCAGCCTTATGATGGAACTATATCATGGGCGGCTTACAAGGCCCAGTTCCAAGCTATTGCTGACCAGAATGGATGGAATAATCAGGAAAGGGCTACTCAGCTTATTGCGAGCCTCAGAGGGACAGCGTTAGAGATTCTCGGCCACCTGCCACAGGGTGTCGATTTGGATTTTGTTATGCTTTCAGAGGCGCTCGACCAGCGTTTTGGGATTCCTCACCAAGAGGAACTATTCCTTGCCCAGTTCAGAGATAGAACAAGGTATCAAAATGAAACGCTGTCTGAGCTCGCATACGATGTCAAGAGATTGGGGACGCTGGCATACCCCGGGGCACCAGTTGAATTCCTTGACCGGCTGATCCGTGACCAATTTGTTGAAGCATTGAACAACCCAGACATGCAGATATCTGTCATGCAAACCAACCCAGCAACGCTTCTTGACGCGTTGACTTGCGCCCAGAGGATCGAGGCTCTCCAGAAGTCGTATGGGCGCAAGGATAGCTTCAGTGGTAACCGTGGGTTAAAAGTTCATACGGCAGTGGCAAATGCTAGTGGTGCGACACCAACGCTTGATGCGATCTTGGAGAGGCTAGGCCACTTGGAGCGGACTGTAGCTGCTGGAATACCGAGGCAGACACGGTCCGAGCCTCCGGCTAGGGCTCCTCAAAGGGGCTCAGGGGTGTTTTGCTGGCATTGTGGGAAACTTGGTCACATGCAGCGCAACTGCCAGCAGCGCCATAGAGCTTCCGATCCAGTGCATCACTATGAATCGAGCGGCGTAGCCCGGTCGGGAAACTAGGTGAAGCTGGTGATGAAGGGTGTTCACCAGCTGAACAGATGTCAAGCCCTGATGCTGAGCATGGGTCAACATCAGCCGATGTTAGATCCCTGAGGGTGATGGGAGCAATAAATGGCAGAACCCACCCGCTGCTCATCGACACTGGCTCCGCGAAGTCATTGGTGAGAGCTGACCTGCTCGAGGATATGGACCTCGGCAGATCAGATGTCGAATTACGTGGAGTGACGGGTCACACACTGCCTTTGCGAGGCCCAGTCGAAATCGAGCTGGGAATTGAGGGCGTTGTAAAACGGGTCTCTGTTTACGCGGCAGACATCCAGGACCCGTGTATCATCGGGCTTGACTTCTTGTCTGGACACAGCTGCCGAATCGATATCCCAAATTCGCAGCTGATCTTGGGTCACGATCGGGTTCCATTGGTGGTGCATGATGACGTTGAAGAGCACACGTTCAGAGTTGTCACACGTGAACCAATACGAATACCTCCAAGGTCGGAGATGGTGATCCACTGCCCAAAAGGTGACAACAGCAATGCCGATCTAGCAATGATTGAGGCATCTGGGGTTCTCGATGGGGGCATTCTGGTGGGGAGAACTCTGTGCGATGGTGGCAGAGACCAGATTCCAGTGTTGATGGCCAACATCTCGGACAGGTTTGTTCACATACCGGCAGGCACAAGTTTGGGGATATGTGAACCAATCCTCAGCGTTCGTGTTCAGGGCTCTATCTCCAGTGAGCCTGACATCGATTTGCCAGAGCACCTCGCAGACGTGTTCGAACGAAGTCGATCAGAACTCACAGATGCGGAGAGTCAGAGGCTGAAGGATTTTCTCATTCAATACGCAGATGTATTCTCGAAGGATGACACGGATGTTGGGTGCACTGATATTACGGAACATACCATTGATACGGGTGATCAACGACCAATTAAGTGTCCGCCAAGGAAAATCCCGCTAGGAAGGCGTGATGAAGCTCAGAAAATGATCTCAGACATGGAAAACCAAGGCATCATTGAACCCTCTAGCAGTCCTTGGTCTTTCCCGATAGTGATGGTGAAAAAGAAAGATGGTAGCCTTCGCTGTTGTGTCGATTATCGGGAACTCAACAAGGCCACTGTAAAGGATTCATATCCGCTTCCTAGGATCGATACAACTCTCGATGCACTGTCTGGCAGTCAGTGGTTTTCAACCTTGGACCTGAAATCAGGTTACCATCAGGTAAAAATGGCAGACCAGGACAAGCCGAAGACCTCATTCTCTGCCGGGAGCGGGTCCAAGCTTTGGCAGTTCAAGGTCATGCCATTCGGGCTATGTAACGCGCCTGCGACGTTTGAGCGCCTTATGGAACGAGTTCTGGATGGCCTTGCGTGGAAAACATCACTTGTGTACCTCGATGACGTCATTGTCATGGGAACAACATTCCAGGAACAACTTCAAAACCTGAGTGAAGTGTTCAAGAGGCTGCGTGATGTTGGACTTAAGTTGAGCTCCAAAAAGTGCACTCTCTTACAACGAAAGGTGAGATACTTGGGGCACATCGTCTCTCCTGAAGGGGTTGCCGCTGATCCAGAGAAAACAAGTGCTGTGGAAGATTGGCCTGTGCCAAGAGGTGTCAAACAGCTTCGGAGTTTCTTGGGTTTGTGTACCTACTATCGCAGATTCGTCAAGAACTTTGCGCAGATAGCTGCTCCACTGCACCAACTTACTAAAAGAGGGCAGAAGTTTGACTGGACGTCTGATTGCCAAGTTGCTTTTGAAGCTCTGAAGAAGGTCTTGGTGACTGCTCCAGTTCTGGCTTACCCGGTAGAGTCAGCATCGTTTGTGCTTGACACTGACGCAAGCAACTGCAGCATAGGAGGGGTCCTCTCACAAATCTTGGACGGACAAGAACATGTAATTGCATATTACAGTCGTTCTCTCACCAGTCCCGAACGGAACTATTGTGTGACTCGAAGAGAGTTATTGGCAATTGTTGAAAGCATGAAACACTTCCATCACTATCTGTATGGACGGCAATTTCTCGTTCGCACGGATCACGCAGCCTTGCAATGGCTTCGAACCCTGAAAGAGCCAGAAGGTCAGCTGGCAAGATGGATCGCGCGTATGGACCAATATGACTTCCAGATCCAGTACCGCCCAGGGAAGACCCATCACAACGCAGATGCGCTTAGCCGACGACCCTGCGATACTGCGTGTCGCCACTGCAGCCCAAAGGAAGAAGTCTGCAGTCTACACTGCAATCAGGCTCTGTTTCATGCTCAGGGTGCAAGCAAAAAGAAATCTCGCCCGTCTTCTGCTGTGTCTCTACAGCACACGATATCATCTTCATCATCTCCGACTGCATGGCATTCGGAGCCTTCCAAAGGGCCACTCCTTGTTGGGAACGAGGAATGTGGCTCTTCACATGAGGGCGTTTCCTTGGCTGAAATACGCCAAGCCCAGCTGGAGGACGAAGGTATGGGTCCAATCCTTCGGCACCTTATGAAAGACAAAGTCAGACCCCCATGGGATGAGGTTAGCTGTCTCAGCCCTGAGGCAAAAGACTTGTGGTCTCGTTGGAATGTCCTCAGGGTCAAATCTGGTGTGCTCCAGCACAAATGGGAGTCTGTAGATGGCCTCTGTGTTCACTGGCAGGTTGTTACGCCGCGTAAGCTCAGATCACATGTTTTGCAGGAACAGCACAACAGCATATCCAGTGGCCATCTGGGTACCAAAAAGACACTTGGTAGACTAAGACAACGCTTCTACTGGATGGGCATGCGAAGTGACGTCAGGGAGTGGTGCCGTGCATGCCAGACATGCTGTGCTAAAAACGGACCCCAAAGGAAAGGAAATGCACCTCTGCAGCTCTACGTTTCTGGGGCTCCAATGGAACGCGTTGCAGTCGATATTGCGGGTCCATTACCCACAACTGCCTCCGGAAACAAGTATATCTGTGTAGCTATGGACTACTTTACGAAGTGGCCTGAGGCGATAGCTATACCGAATCAGGAGGCAGAGACCGTGGCTCGCGCTCTGGTGGATAACTTTTTCTCACGGTTCGGGGTGCCATTCGAGCTACATTCTGACCAGGGAAGAAACTTTGAGTCCAAAGTGTTCAAGGCGTGTTGTGACTTACTGGGCGTTAGGAAAACGCGAACAACACCATTGAGACCAGAGTCAGATGGCATGGTCGAGCGATTTAATCGTACGTTGGGCCAAGAGCTGGCCAAGTTCTGTTCCAAGGCACAGGACGACTGGGACGAAAAGCTGCCGCTCTTGCTGATGGCATATCGGTCATCGGAGCATGAGGCGACAGACTTCTCTCCGGCTAGGGTGATGATGGGGCATGAGATCCGGCTACCCGTTGATCTGGCGATCGGACGCCCCCCGGAAGTGGAGCCTCCCATGGCCAGTTCTAAGTATGTGGGGCGTTTGCAGCATCACCTGACCGAAATCCACCAGCTGACAAGGACGAATCTGAGGGTTGCAGCCGATGCAATGAAGATGAGACATGACGCAAGGGCAAAGTCTTCGGTTTTCGATGAAAGCGACAAGGTGTGGTTCTATAACCCCAGAAGAGTCAAGGGTAGATCACCTAAGTTAATGAGTGATTGGGAGGGTCCTTACACCGTGGTAAGCTGTCTTTCCGATGTCACTTACCGAATCCGACGCGCTCCACACTCAAAGGCAAAGGTTGTGCACGCCAACCGCTTGTGGAAGTGTGAACAGCCCGCTTATAGCTGGGATCACGCACAGAAATCACCAACAACAACAGATCTTGGTCAAAGCTCACCACAAAAACCTCGAAAAACATCCGAACGGGCCCAGGGAACTTTCGCTGTGAGTGCTCCCGCAGTTCGCTATAATTTGCGACCCCGTGGCGCACATCCATCCTACAGGCCCCATTAGACTGATCCTTGCTAATGGCACATCCTGTATCATGTTTGTGCCCCCTTGACGAGGCTTGTGTCTCGTTATGATCAAGACATACGTGTACATATGTGCATAGTTCAACACGTCGTGCTTTGATAATGTTTTTGTTGGTTCGCCACCGTCTCCCGTAGCTGCCGCTGTTTGTTTCTCCTCAGGATGGATCCCCTGGTAGAGGAGATTTTCTCATCCTCGTCCGACGCTCGCCTCGACCTGGAGCTGGACCCAACTGATTGGGACTGGCTGGAGTCCCTGGATCAGAAGCATGGGAGGCTCCACCTTCTGATAGGAGATTCGATTGCGAGGGATGCGGGTCTCCGTGTCAGCGCGCCTGATGATTTGCTTCCCGTGGTGCGTGGGGGCCTGCGCTGGACGGACGCCTCCCGCAGCATTGAGGAGCATGTGCGCCATTGGGTGGGGACTGCGGAGGAACGAGGCATGCGGTTGGGAGTGGGTGCGATATGGTTCAGCGGGAACGACGTTTACGCCAAGAACCGGGCCGCACCCGGTCCGCATTTCGCCGCTAACGTGAATTGGGAACCAATTCACGCCGCTATAGACGGTGTTGTGTCCGCTGTCGCGGCAGTGGCGGAGAGTGTGGCCATTCTAGGCTCACTTCCGCGCCGTATCGACGCCGGTTTGCCGTGGGAGCACACGCCAGCTTATCACCTGGAGCGTCACGTCCGGCGTCGCGTCACGGAGATGCGCAATGTGGAGGTTAAGGACCTTGGGAGGGCGTTCTCCAAGCGCAAGAAGAGTCGCCACATCGTGACCGACGAAGGGTACTTTCGGCACGATGGCGTCCATATTACCCAGATCGGTTACCGTAAGCTGCAGACAAGACTCCCAACTTGGTTGCAGTTCCGGAAAGAGTAGACGCCACAGTTTAGCGATATTTACTTTGTGTTCAGGATACTGTTTTTTTTGTTTGGAATAAGTCTGCGGGTCGCAGACTTTTCATGAGGGGGGTAGTGTTGCGCACTGGACACGTCGGGACTGTGTCTCTGGTCGCTCGGCAGGTTAGCTCAGTCGATTAAGGCGCTGTTCATTAGTAGTTACTCAGTGATGGTGAGTTCGAGACTGAGTGGGCGCTGAGCTTTTAGCTCTCGTGTTAGGTTGTGGATGGAATGTTCGAGAAAGTTTCCGATTGTTCCCGCCCCGTGTAGTGTGTCGCCGAATTTCATTGGTCCGCGTGCGTGAGCCGAGCTGAGGTCAGTGTGCCAGCGGGGTCGGGACCATACACACCAATGCACCATACACACCAATTTAGCTCACAGCATCTGCTTGCACCATAAGCATCACAAAAAACCATCTATCGTTGTTTAGCATTTCCAAAGCACAGCGAGAGCTTATGCTAGATCAACGGGTCAGTGGTATCACATAGCTAATGGGCAAGTGACTGCTGCTGCCTTCCTTTATTTGAGCATCGGCCCAAATTGGCCTTGCTCGTGTATTTGCTTCATCACCATTTAGACCACGGCATGTAGTCTCCATCTTTCAAGCCCTTTTATAGAATCTGCTGACCAGAAATGTACTTATGAAGGCCTTCTTGCATGTTCCATCGAAAACACCTTCCTTGGGCTGTAGTGTGCTGCACCATACACATTATTTTAACTTACAGCGTCTGCTTGCACCATAAGCATCACAAAAAACCATCTATCGTTGGCTAGCATTTCCAAAGCACAGCGAGAGCTTATGCTAGATCAAAGGGTCAGTGGTATCACATAGCTAATGGGCAAGTGTTTGCTGCTGCCTTCCTTTATCTCAGCATCGGCCCAAATGGGCCTTGCTCGTGTATTTGCTACATCACCATTTAGACCACGGCATGTGGCCTTCTTTGCCAAGCCCTTTTGGGAATCTCTTGAATAGAAATGTACTTATGAAAGCCTTCTTGCATGCTTCATCGAGACACCTTCCTTGGGCTGTAGTGTGCTGCACCATACACACCAATTTAGTTCACAGCATCTGCTTGCACCATAAGCATCACAAAAAACCACCTATCGTTGTCTAGCATTTCCAAAGCACAGCGAGAGCTTATGCTAGATCAACGGGTCAGTGGTATCAAATAGCTAATGGGCAAGTGTTTGCTGCTGCCTTCCTTTATTTGAGCATCGGCCCAAATTGGCCTTGCTCGTGTATTTGCTACATCACCATTTAGACCACGGTATGTGGCTTTCATTTCCCAAGCCCTTTTTGGAATCTCTTGAACAGAAATGCTTTTATGAAGGCCTTTTGACATGTTCAATTGAGACACCTTCCTTTGGCTATAGTGTGCTGCACCATACACACTATTTTAGCTCACAGCATCTGCTTGCACCATAAGCATCACAAAAAACCATCTACTGTTGTCTAGCATTTCCAAAGCACAGCGAGAGCTTATGCTAGATCAACGGGTCAGTGGTATCACATAGCTAATGGGCAAGTGTGTGCTGCTGCCTTCCTTTATCTCAGCATCGGCCCAAATGGGCCTTGCTCGTGTATTTGCTACATCACCATTTAGACCACGGCATGTGGCCTTCTTTGCCAAGCCCTTTTTGGAATCTCTTGAATAGAAATGTACTTATGAAAGCCTTCTTGCATGCTCCATCGAGACACCTTCCTTGGGCTGTAGTGTGCTGCACCATACACACCAATTTAGTTCACAGCATCTGCTTGCACCATAAGCATCACAAAAAATCACCTATCGTTGTCTAGCATTTCCAAAGCACAGCGAGAGCTTATGCTAGATCAACGGGTCAGTGGTATCACATAGCTAATGGGCAAGTGTTTGCTGCTGCCTTCCTTTATTTGAGCATTGGCCCAAATGGGCCTTGCTCGTGTATTTGCTACATCAGCATTTAGACCACGGCATGTAGCCTTCATTTTCCAAGCCCTTTTTGGAATCTCTTGAACAGAAATGCATTTATGAAGGCCTTCTGACATGTTCCAATTGAGACACCTTCCTTGGGCTGTAGTGTGCTGCACCATACACACCAATTTAATTCACAGCATCTGCTTGCACCATAAGCATCACAAAAAACCACTTATTGTTGTCTAGTATTTCCAAAGCACAGCGTGAGCTTATGCTAGATCAACGGGTCAGTGGTATCACATAGCTAATGGGCAAGTGTTTGCTGCTGCCTTCCTTTATTTGAGCATCGGCCCAAATGGGCCTTGCTCGTGTATTTGCTACATCACCATTTAGACCACGGCATGTAGCCTCCATTTTTCAAGCCCTTTTTGGAATCTCTTGAAGAGAAATGCATTTATGAAGGCTTTCTGACATATCCCATCGAGACACCTTCCTTGAGCTTTAGTGTGCTGCACCATACACACGATTTTAGCTCACAGCATCTGCTTGCACCATAAGCATCATAAAAACCACTTATCGTTGTCTAGCATTTTCAAAGCACAGCGAGAGCTTATGCTAGATCAACGGGTCAGTGGTATCACATAGCTAATGGGCAAGTGTTTGCTGCTGCCTTCCTTTATTTGAGCATCGGCCCCAAATGGGCCTTGCTCGTGTATTTGCTACATCACCATTTAGACCACGGCATGTGGCCTTCATTTGCCAAGCCCTTTTTGGAATCTCTTGAATAGAAATGTACTTATGAAAGCCTTCTTGCATGCTCCATCGAGACACCTTCCTTGGGCTGTAGTGTGCTGCACCATACACACCATTTTAGTTCACAGCATCTGCTTGCACCATAAGCATCACAAAAAACCACTTATGGTTGTCTAGCATTTCCAAAGCACAGCGAGAGCTTATGCTAGATCAACGGGTCAGTGGTATCACATAGCTAATGGGCAAGTGTTTGCTGCTGCCTTCCTTTATTTCAGCATCGGCCCAAATGGGCCTTGCTCGTGTATTTGCTACATCACCATTTAGACCACGGCATGTGGCCTTCATCTTCCAAGCCCTTTTTGGAATCTCTTGAAGAGAAATGCATTTATGAAGGCCTTCTGACATGTTCCATCGAGACACCTTCCTTGGGCTGTAGTGTGCTGCACCATACACACCAATTTTAGCTCACAGCATCTGCTTGCACCATAAGCATCATAAAAAACCACTTATCGTTGTCTAGCATTTCCAAAGCACAGCGAGAGCTTATGCTAGATCAACGGGTCAGTGGTATCACATAGCTAATGGGCAAGTGTTTGCTGCTGCCTTCCTTTATCTCAGCATCGGCCCAAATGGGCCTTGCTCGTGTATTTGCTACATCACCATTTAGACCACGGCATGTGGCCTTCATTTGCCAAGCCCTTTTTGGAATCTCTTGAATAGAAATGTACTTATGAAAGCCTTCTTGCATGCTCCATCGAGACACCTTCCTTGGGCTGTAGTGTGCTGCACCATACACACCAATTTAGTTCACAGCATCTGCTTGCACCATAAGCATCACAAAAAACCACCTATCGTTGTCTAGCATTTCCAAAGCACAGCGAGAGCTTATGCTAGATCAACGGGTCAGTGGTATCACATAGCTAATGGGCAAGTGTTTGCTGCTGCCTTCCTTTATTTGAGCATCGGCCCAAATGGGCCTTGCTCGTGTATTTGCTACATCACCATTTAGACCACGGCATGTGGCCTTCATTTGCCAAGCCCTTTTTGGAATCTCTTGAACAGAAATGCATTTATGAAGGCCTTCTTGACATGTTCCATCGAGACACCTTCCTTGGGCTGTAGTGTGCTGCACCATACACACTATTTTAGCTCACAGCATCTGCTTGCACCATAAGCATCACAAAAAACCACCTATTGTTGTCTAGCATTTCCAAAGCACAGCGAGAGCTTATGCTAGATCAACGGGTCAGTGGTATCACATAGCTAATGGGCAAGTGTTTGCTGCTGCCTTCCTTTATCTCAGCATCGGCCCAAATGGGCCTTGCTCGTGTATTTGCTACATCACCATTTAGACCACGGCATGTGGCCTTCTTTGCCAAGCCCTTTTTGGAATCTCTTGAATAGAAATGTACTTATGAAAGCCTTCTTGCATGCTCCATCGAGACACCTTCCTTGGGCTGTAGTGTGCTGCACCATACACACCAATTTAGTTCACAGCATCTGCTTGCACCATAAGCATCACAAAAAATCACCTATCGTTGTCTAGCATTTCCAAAGCACAGCGAGAGCTTATGCTAGATCAACGGGTCAGTGGTATCACATAGCTAATGGGCAAGTGTTTGCTGCTGCCTTCCTTTATTTGAGCATCGGCCCAAATGGGCCTTGCTCGTGTATTTGCTACATCACCATTTAGACCACGGCATGTGGCCTTCATCTTTGCAAGCCCTTTTTTGGAATCTCTTGAATAGAAATGCATTTATGAAGGCCTTCTTGACATGCTCCATCGAGACACCTTCCTTGGGCTGTAGTGTGCTGCACCATACACACCAATTTAGTTCACAGCATCTGCTTGCACCATAAGCATCACAAAAAAACCACTTATTGTTGTCTAGCATTTCCAAAGCACAGCGAGAGCTTATGCTAGATCAACGGGTCAGTGGTATCACATAGCTAATGGGCAAGTGTTTGCTGCTGCCTTCCTTTATTTGAGCATCGGCCCAAATGGGCCTTGCTCGTGTATTTGCTACATCACCATTTAGACCACGGCATGTAGCCTCCATCTTTCAAGCCCTTTTTGGAATCTCTTGAAGAGAAATGCATTTATGAAGGCTTTCTGACATATCCCATCGAGACACCTTCCTTGAGCTTTAGTGTGCTGCACCATACACACGATTTTAGCTCACAGCATCTGCTTGCACCATAAGCATCATAAAAACCACTTATCGTTGTCTAGCATTTTCAAAGCACAGCGAGAGCTTATGCTAGATCAACGGGTCAGTGGTATCACATAGCTAATGGGCAAGTGTTTGCTGCTGCCTTCCATTATTTGAGCATCGGCCCCAAATGGGCCTTGCTCGTGTATTTGCTACATCACCATTTAGACCACGGCATGTGGCCTTCATTTGCCAAGCCCTTTTTGGAATCTCTTGAATAGAAATGTACTTATGAAAGCCTTCTTGCATGTTCCATCGAGACACCTTCCTTGGGCTGTAGTGTGCTGCACCATACACACCAATTTAGCTCACAGCATCTGCTTGCACCATAAGCATCACAAAAAACCACTTATCGTTGTCTAGCATTTCCAAAGCACAGCGAGAGCTTATGCTAGATCAACGGGTCAGTGGTATCACATAGCTAATGGGCAAGTGTTTGCTGCTGCCTTCCTTTATTTCAGCATCGGCCCAAATGGGCCTTGCTCGTGTATTTGCTACATCACCATTTAGACCACGGCATGTGGCCTTCATTTGCCAAGCCCTTTTTGGAATCTCTTGAATAGAAATGTACTTATGAAGGCCTTCTGACATGTTCCATCGAGACACCTTCCTTGGGCTGTAGTGTGCTGCACCATACACACTATTTTAGCTCACAGCATCTGCTTGCACCATAAGCATCATAAAAACCACTTATCGTTGTCTAGCATTTCCAAAGCACAGCGAGAGCTTATGCTAGATCAACGGGTCAGTGGTATCACATAGCTAATGGGCAAGTGTTTGCTGCTGCCTTCCTTTATCTGAGCATCGGCCCAAATGGGCCTTGCTCGTGTATTTGCTACATCACCATTTAGACCACGGCATGTGGCCTTCATTTGCCAAGCCCTTTTTGGAATCTCTTGAACAGAAATGCATTTATGAAGGCCTTCTTTGACATGTTCCATCGAGACACCTTCCTTTGGGCTGTAGTGTGCTGCACCATACACACCAATTTAGCTCACAGCATCTGCTTGCACCATAAGCATCACAAAAAACCACCTTATCGTTGTCTAGCATTTCCAAAGCACAGCGAGAGCTTATGCTAGATCAACTGGTCAGTGGTATCACATAGCTAATGGGCAAGTGTTTGCTGCTGCCTTCCTTTATCTCAGCATCGGCCCAAATGGGCCTTGCTCGTGTATTTGCTACATCACCATTTAGACCACGGCATGTGGCCTTCTTTGCCAAGCCCTTTTTGGAATCTCTTGAATAGAAATGTACTTATGAAAGCCTTCTTGCATGCTCCATCGAGACACCTTCCTTGGGCTGTAGTGTGCTGCACCATACACACCAATTTAGCTCACAGCATCTGCTTGCACCATAAGCATCACAAAAAACCACCTATCGTTGTCTAGCATTTCCAAAGCACAGCGAGAGCTTATGCTAGATCAACGGGTCAGTGGTATCACATAGCTAATGGGCAAGTGTTTGCTGCTGCCTTCCATTATTTGAGCATCGGCCCAAATGGGCCTTGCTCGTGTATTTGCTACATCACCATTTAGACCACGGCATGTGGCTTTCATTTGCCAAGCCCTTTTTGGAATCTCTTGAACAGAAATGCATTTATGAAGGCCTTCTTGACATGTTCCATTGAGACACCTTCCTTTGGGCTGTAGTGTGCTGCACCATACACACCAATTCTAATTCACAGCATCTGCTTGCACCATAAGCATCACAAAAAACCACCTATCGTTGTCTAGCATTTCCAAAGCACAGCGAGAGCTTATGCTAGATCAACGGGTCAGTGGTATCACATAGCTAATGGGCAAGTGTTTGCTGCTGCCTTCCTTTATCTCAGCATCGGCCCAAATGGGCCTTGCTCGTGTATTTGCTACATCACCATTTAGACCACGGCATGTGGCCTTCATTTGCCAAGCCCTTTTTGGAATCTCTTGAATAGAAATGTACTTATGAAAGCCTTCTTGCATGCTCCATCGAGACACCTTCCTTGGGCTGTAGTGTGCTGCACCATACACACCAATTTAGCTCACAGCATCTGCTTGCACCATAAGCATCACAAAAAACCACCTATCGTTGTCTAGCATTTCCAAAGCACAGCGAGAGCTTATGCTAGATCAACGGGTCAGTGGTATCACATAGCTAATGGGCAAGTGTTTGCTGCTGCCTTCCTTTATTTGAGCATCGGCCCAAATGGGCCTTGCTCGTGTATTTGCTACATCACCATTTAGACCACGGCATGTGGCCTCCATTTTCCCAAGCCCTTTTTTGGAATCTCTTGAAGAGAAATGCATTTATGAAGGCTTTCTGACATGTTCAATTGAGACACCTTCCTTGAGCTTTAGTGTGCTGCACCATACACACGATTTTAGCTCACAGCATCTGCTTGCACCATAAGCATCACAAAAAACCACTTATCGTTGTCTAGCATTTTCAAAGCACAGCGAGAGCTTATGCTAGATCAACGGGTCAGTGGTATCACATAGCTAATGGGCAAGTGTTTGCTGCTGCCTTCCTTTATCTCAGCATCGGCCCAAATGGGCCTTGCTCGTGTATTTGCTACATCACCATTTAGACCACGGCATGTGGCCTTCATTTGCCAAGCCCTTTTTGGAATCTCTTGAATAGAAATGTATTTATGAAGGCCTTCTTGCATACTCCATCGAGACACCTTCCTTGGGCTTTAGTGTGCTGCACCATACACACGAATTTAGCTCACAGCATCTGCTTGCACCATAAGCAAAAAAAATTGTCTCTATCGTGGTCAAGTATTTAGAAATCCCAGTTTCACTACCTGTGGCCTTCAAACTTTAAGGCCCATTGTGTAAAAGCTCAAGGACAGCAATTTTGTTGATGGCGATTTGACAGATTTTATAACGGTCTTAAAATAGCCATAGAAGCTGCTGCGGCCATACTGGACTAATGCCGTGAAAAGACAGCATTACAATCCCTGAAATGTTGTGTGATCTACCAGACACACTTTTTCGTGGGGTACATTTTCTTTTATCTTTAGTTTAAAGAAGTTAGAGTGATATTTAAAGAAACTTAGAAATTGAGAGGCTAAGGAATTTTGAATTGTCAGTTTTACAGTAATTTCCATGTTACCTACAACAACTTGATACCACTGAAAGCGTCCAGAATATACACGGTAAGGTCTCGAAAGGAACTTTTTTAATTTCAGGGCAATGCTTATTCAACATTTCAGTCATCCATCGTCTTCACCTCATCGTGAGCATTGGTGAAAGTGTGTGCCTTCTCATTTTTTCCTCTTTTCGGACTTGAACGTTTTGAGCAGAGAAGTTGTTGATTTGTAGAGGTGTCGTCATAGGGCTCTTTGATGAACCAGTGGTGAGTGGCGGGACCTCAGATGTTGTTCAGGGGTCAAACTTGGCTGGTGAAGACCTGCAGAATACACGTTTTGCGTTATATTAGCCAATTGAAGTCCAAATGTTTTTTTTGTTGACTCTACAGATTCATTCAATGCGTCTTACTTACGTCCGTTTACCGTTATCTACGTGATTGAACAAAACTTTCATTTGCGACCCAACACATATTGCACATGAACCCTCGCCCCACCGGGGGCCATCGATGGCCCCCCCTAAGGTTTTTTCCGGGATAGCAGAAAAACGACGAGGCGCAGCACCGCGGTTGAGAGCTCTACCTCTCACCCCATCATTTTCCCACTATCCCTGAAATTTTTTATCCCGGGTCATTTAAGGTCAGGTCACCAGGTGAGGTCGACCAAGGTCACCTCACTTCAACTTTTGAGCTCTATAAGAGTTACATTTTGAAGTCGATCGATTTGAAACTTTCTACACTTCATGGCCCCTCCAGGGTCTACAGGGTGTATATCCGGGATTTTTCGATTTCGTGACCTGAGGTCAGGTCACGAGGCGACCTCTCCCGTTGAAAAAGCATGGGGAAAAGCTGTCTTATGATCTAAAAGTCACAAAAACGATTTAAAACGTTCGGCTTGCTCAGAAACGCGTTCTTGGACACCCTTTCACGGATCCCAGGGGACATATTTGCCCTTTGACCTCTCCAAGGTCATCCAAGGTCACCAGGGGTCAAAAACAGTATTTTGACAATAACTTTTGACCTAATTAAGCTAGAGCGCTGAATCAAACACCAGCGTGTATGTCTCGTCACTGGCGTTCATTTTATATACAGCAAGGTTACTTTCTGACCTTTCGTGACCTCAGGTCATATTAGGTCACGAGGTGACCTATGGAGGTCAAACCACTGGCGGGAGGTCATTACATTTCACATAGCGGAAAAAGGTCTGGCATTTTCCTGTCAAATGTACTTTACCAGATCTCAATAGCTCTAATGGCATAAGAGTTATGCCCAGTTTGCTTAAGCATTGCATATTTGAGTGAAGATAGCCGATCTTGACCTAACTTGACCTCTGGAGGTCAAACCATTGACCTGAGCGCTTAAACATGTGAAGTAATTTCTTACTAAATTAACGCGAGCTTTCTAATGCACTTTGCAGATTTGCTCTAACCCCCATATTTTCGGAGTTAGAGGGGGGCCATCGATGGCCCCCCGGTGAGGCGAAGGTGGCGCCGGACCCCCGGTGGGGCGCGGGTTAAATTAAACATTTTGTTGATAAGATTCATTTTTGCAGTCCTAAGATGCAATTACATTATCACATGATGTGCCAAGATATTAATTCATTTTACATCTTGACAAATTCATTGATGCATAATATGACCCTGCCAAGTTATTTCTATAAACTCTGTCCAAGTTGTTACAAGATCGGTTTTTGGAGTCGGAGTCTCACTAAAGTCATTAATGGACTTGTCACGGAGACCCCGACCCCACCATACGAAAGAGAAACTCCCAACATAAAGGGTTAATTTAAAAGCCAAAATTGAACGTCCCACAAAGCACAGAGATGGCTGTCCCGCTCAGGTCAAACTCCCACCAGTCAGTTGCTAACGACCTACGTTTGGTAAATATTGAGCGCCGGCCCGTTTCAAATGAACGGATCAAAAGCCTGTACATGTACAGCCAATGCATGTTCCTGAGCAGCGGGACAAGACCCAACACTCTACCAACTGAGCTCCCGGGGCGGCTGTTTTTTTACCATGCCGGGAAATGTTAAAAACTGCATAACCTCAAGTCAGATCCTGCGTCACATTTTGACCTGGTACAGTCATATTGCACATCAGGCGGTTCCAAAGAAAAATAAGCACAATCATATCAAAATGGAAGCCGGTTATGGCGGTTGGTTGCGGCAAAATGAAGTGCATGTTAACACATGCATTGACGGGGGGCCGGGTACCCTCCCCTCATGTTTTTCGGAGATAGAATGACAAAGCCGACGCGTAGCGCCGCCGTACTTGGTATACCCTTTTTCTTATCGTTTTTAGAAGTTTGGTCAAAATTTTAAGGCTGGGTCATTTCAGGTCAGGTGACCAATGGAGGCCAAGTGACTTCACCTCAAAGATTTTAAGATAACATAAGTAAAAACAGGGTGAACCCATTCAATTAAAGCTCATGTCACAATGTGCCATCCATGTACTACAAAGTGTATTCCGGTATTTTTTATATAAATGACGTAATGACAGTTACGAACCATGACGTCTCCATTTGAAACGCATGGAACAAATGGTTTAAATTTAATAACTTAGCAACGGATACAACATTTATTCTAACGGTATTAACTTTGTCTAATCCTTTTGGTTCTAATGATGTGCATGTTTACTTAAATTTACCTTGACCTGAGCTCAAGTCAATGTACAAGTTAAAATCTGGGTCAAATTATCGATTTAATTGACCTAGCAAGGTCATGTTGTATATCATTCGATTCAGCTTCTCGCCAGGAATCAAATGATCTGGATTGCTTTGCTCTACCTCTACAAGTTCTGATATAATGACTGAAGACCTTCATTTACCTGATATTCGTATGGTGGCATGCCTTGACCAGCTCAAGGCATGAGACACCATACATGAGACATGCCTTGTCAATTTGACCTCCAGCTACCTTAAATGTGACCAAACAAAAATAGTTCAAATGTGTTTTATATAGATTTGGATGGGCTGTCCCAACGCAATTTACTAATTTTTTTTTGTTATCTAGCGTGGTTCCGGGATCTCACCTGCCCCCCCCCTCCCCGGCCCGTCAAAGCAAAGGTGACTCCGACCCTCTTTAATGCGCGTGTTAATGCTGCGTTCAGAGGGTTCCTCAAATACAAAAAAAACGGTGATCAGTCCCGATTTTACAGTCCAGTCGTCTCTTATTGAGCCGTTTTTGCCAGGCCCCTATCAGATGCCCAAGCAGTGGTTATTTTTCCTGATCCGAATAGTGGATAATAGAGTGCGGGGGGAGAGGAGCTCTAGAGTTGTGGGAATATTTGCTCCTGCCCTAAGTTTTCCTCCGCCCCGGGCTGCATGGACTCAGAAAAAGCACAAGACCTAACTTAAAGTAGTGGGCTCCAGCGTGGGCGAACTGTGAGCGCGTACCGATAGTACAGGCCCAGGCCAAAGTCTTACAGACCCAGAGTTTTGCAGGCCCCCAAGATGCTATTGAATATTTACCAGAGGTGTCCCAGCCCTGGTTTAACCGTCGGCCCGGTGACGGGTGTTTCAAAACGCCCTTGGGTTTTACCTTTGGGTTTGGCATGAAAAAACAGCGGCGCGAGGCGAAGCCGTACTTGGCACACCTTATCTTTAACTAATTCCAAAACTTTCCCTAAAGTTCTAAGATTGGGTCATCTGAGGTCAGGTCACCAGTGCAAGTCAAGTGACCTCACCTCCCAAAATTTTTAAGGTAGCATAAGTAAAAAATCGGTGAATCCATCGGATTGAAACTTATACCAGATAATGAGCCCAGCGAGTACGTACAATTTATTCAGGGATTTTCACATCGATGGCCTAGGGTTAGGTACGGATTATGATATATCCGTTGGAAATGCATGGGGAAACAGGAATTGGACTGTATTTGTGTAGATACAGCGGCGAATACCTTCATATTCTACAAATCGTAGTATCCTGGGCCCTTTTCCAGGTCCATGTTGCAAATTTTTGACCTGTGATCTTTGAGAGGTCATCTGGAGCTAGTTAGGCAGATTTCAGATTTGGTTCAATAACTTTGAAGAAAATAATGATAAAGCTTTTATTTAAGTACCATTAGGCTTAGATTGTTATTGCAACTCGATTGATATGCATATTGACTATGCTACGTTGGATAGTGACCTTGACCTGATCTCATTTTTATGCTTTAACCTAGTATAGTCAGCTATTACGAGAAGAAGCGAATAGTGCTTAAAAGATGATTCTAACTCCATTATGTCAGACGATAGAGCCCAGAAGCTCTTCTCGAATATGCCACTTTTTTGGCCCGTCATGAACTCAATATTGACCGGACAAAGAAAAGTGACTAATGTAGGTTCTTCGTGAATTTGTACAAGCTATCCACCAGCTTTCGAGTTTTTTCGCTATCCCGCATAGGAGCCAAGTTTGGGGGGGCGGTGTTTGAATACCCCCCTTCTGCCAGGGCAAAGGCGGCTCGGAGGCCCAGGTGTTAACACGTGCATTGACGGGGGGCGGGTACCTGCCCCCCCTCGGGTTTTTCGGAGATAGTATAAAAACGGCGGCGTGTAGCGCCGCCGTACTTGGCATACCTTTTCCCTCATCATTTTTGCACCTTTTGGTTAAAATCTTAAGGTCAGGTCATCTCAGGTCAGGTCACCAGTACAGGTCAAGTGACCTGACCCTAAAAAAGTTTAAGATAGCATAAGTCGGAACAGGGTAAACTTATACGATTGAAACTCATATCACACAATGGGCCCACCGAGTTCTTTAAAATATGTTCCGGTTTTTTATATCGATGACCTAAGGTCAGGTACGAGCCATGACCTCTCCATTGGAAATACATAGGAAAAATGGTTTTAACTAAATAACTTATTAACATATGGTGATAGAGCTTTTATTTTAGCTTCATTAGATTCACATTGTCTTTGCGGTTCTAATGATATGCATTTTATTTAATTTGACCTTGACCTGACCTCAGGTCAGGTCAAATTCTTGATTTAACCTAGCAAGGTCAAGTTATATATCATTCGATTCGGCTTGCTGCGAGGATTCATATAGTTCAGGTAGTTTTGCTCTATCTTTACTTGTTTAGATGTAATGGCTGAAAACCTTAATTTACATGTTATCCCTATGACGGCATGTTTTGACCTCTAGTGACCTTAAATATGACCTGACAAAAAAATGGTTCAAATATTTTCGATGGAGAAGTGGATGGGCTACCTAATGCCGTTTACTGTTTTTCGCTATCTAACGCGGTTCTCGAGATCTTAGGGGGCGGGTACCCGCCACCCCCGTCAAAGCGAAGGTGGCTCAGACCCCCGTCAATGCCCGTGTTAAGAGGGATGATAACGTCCCAGGGTCATCTTAGAGTTTTGCGGACGCCAAGATAAAAGCGGCTTGATCCAAAGTTTTGCATTTCGCAGGTTGCGTTTCACTGTACAGATTTATACTCCACAGTCCAAGTTTTAAGTTTATTTCTCCGGGATGTACGGAACAGTCGCACCAAGGTGAAAGTACGTGTGCTTCTGATTTTGTAAAATCGCTGGGCATTGTCTGAGCCCGCACTTGAAATGTATAAGACCTATTGAGTGATATAAGAAGCAAAGGCGTCGCATCGCTCAAGAAATCAGGGGCAATTGTTGTCAAATAAATGTTGTCCCTTCTCTGACAGGGAGCTACAGTGTTATGCCCCACCGACCTGGACCACAAAACATGGAACTTACTCCTAAAATTGACTGAAATCGGAGTTTTCTCAATGAAAGATAAAGAAGACGCACCTACATATTTTTGCCTTGTATCTATCATAGACTGAAAATTATTTTCATTCTCAACGTTGGGTGAAGTTATGCCAGACCCCAGGAACGTTCGGAAACGATATCATTCGTCTGAAGTATTGGTTCATCCACCATTAGCTCGGCACTCCCCCGAGTTGTGATGGCCTGGGGTGCGGTACAGAGCCCAAATAAAAAGTGCAGAATCCTGAAACTACTTCAGTGTCTGGAGAAGAAAACTTTGAAAGCATAAACAAACAATAACCATATAAATAATCGCGGCAGATTAACATTTGCCTTGCTTTGTGTTCGTGGCGGAATATATCCAGCCTCGGAGGAGTTTTTGGTATTCATGCGTGGCTCACATCATGTCCATATGTTTGCTCTGACTATCTTTGAGTTTGAAGCTGAATGACTCATATTTTCAATGAATGTCGACGAATCCTAACACAATATAATAATTTTAATGTATAAAGGAAGATCCAGAGATCATCGGGAAAGTGCCTCCTCCAATCAAAAACACTGCTTGCCACGTTGGGCCCCTGGCACCCCCTGAAATATTGTTTTCACCAATGACTTCCAACAGGCTGGAAATCATTGGTGACAACACGCATAACATGTGTCGCAACCATTAAAAGACACCTTCGGGCCATATGCTAGCCCCGGACCAAAATACGAACCGCTTCTCCCGATCGGACATCCTGGATCACCCTGAAGTAATGTCTACTGATCATTCACATAATTCAATGGTAAATTGTTTCCATGTTTCATAATTAGTTCGAATAATGTCAGAAATGTTAAGTAAAAAGTACTTCATGAGTTACAGAAAGTGTTTCAATGGGTTAGAACATTTGTAATCAAAACTGAAATTTACATCGCACGCCAATTGGGCAGGCAAACAATCATTGGTTAGGCCAGGTCATTAAAGACCCGGAGCTCACATTGTTTCCATTCCTGAAGGCAGATGTCGACCGATAGGCTGCAAGCCCGTAATAGGTAGCCGCATGAGTAGTCGTGCCACTTTAAGATCATGGCTGGACGTCGCTGCCTCAGCCAGTGCTGCCACCTGAGAAAAGCAAGGACAATGACTGTTAGAAATTCAATATGCCAGGTTTTATTTCTCTTAAAACATTTCGAAATAAATTTACAGCAATAGGTAAATGAACGCGAAGCTTTACCAGCATGATCTGCGGGGTTAGCCCGTTAAAAGTAAGATCCACCCCAGTGGGCCTCCGATGCACCTTCGCCTGAGTGGGGGGGTTCAAATTTCCATGTTATATCGGCTCCTATCCATGATAGCGAAAAAACACAAACGGTGGTAGATTACAGTTTTAGGAGTTACAATTATTTATACTTCGGTTCTATAAAGGAATTGTTATGGGTGCCATATGACCTTGGCTGTCGGTGCGCCCAAAAACCCCAAACATGATGATGGTCCTATAAAGGACGGTATGGTAACTCGAAATTCAATACTCAACACTCGCCCCGGTGGTGGGGGGATGTTTGAGCCCCTCCCCCTCCCCTGCCAGGTTTTTCAAATGGCACCAAAAAACGGCGCGCGAAGCGCTGCCGCACTTTTCAAAACTTATCCCTAATGGATTCTGCAGCTTTTTACAAAATGTTAACATCGAGTCATCCCAGGTCAGGTCACCAATGCAGGTCAAGTGACCTCCGCTCCATAAAAGCTTAAGATAGCATAAGTAGGAACAGGGTTAATCTATCCAATCGCAACTCGTATCACATAATAGGCCCACCGAGTGCTACAAAATATGTTCCGGAATTTTTCCTATCGGTGACCTATGGTCAGATACGGATCATGATAACTATTATAGATGCATGGGACAACGAGAATTGGGCGACAAATGGCTATATTTGTGTAGATACAGCTTAGAATACCTTCATATTCTTCAAATCGTAGTATCCTAGGCACCTTTCCAGGTTCATGCTGCAATTTTGAACTTGCGACCTCTGAGAGGTCATCTGGAGCTGATTAAGCAGGTTTTTGGGCTTGGGTCAATAGGTTTGCAGGAAATAAAGGTAAAGCTTTTATTCTAATCCCATTACGTTTAGATTTTGTTGTGAGCCGATTTATATGCATATTGACTATGCTATGTTAGATGGTAACCTTGACCTGACCTTAACTCTGGCCAGTTATAGGGGAGAGTGCTGTAAGACGACCAGGGTAAGTAAGACGCCCCGGTGCATTTTTAAAGAAGCCGCTAGTAGCTGACGATTTCCAATGTTCCTAATAAAAGCGAGCTCCTTTCATTAGGTGCTTCCCAGAAGGTGTGCCTCGTGGCCCAAGCGTGAGTATTTTGTGCTTGCTTTCATTTTTATAGGTGTTTTCTTAAATAATATTGGCATTTTCAATCATCTATAAAGTGTGCTTAATGTAAGGTATGGGCAAAATGATCTTTTTGTTCAGTTTTTTGGGGTTTTTATAGCCAAAAACTAGTCTCCATTTTCTGCGCCAGCTTTGTCGCATTCCTATAAAAGTATATGCTGCACCCTAGTGATAGTTTACAAGACGCCCACCCCTCTTAGCATGTAAGACGCCCACCCTGGGCGCCTTACATACCCATTGAGGCGTCTTACAAATCAATGGAATGCATGCTTTTAGTGAATGCATCTGAAAGTTCTACTTCGATTCAATGGCGTAGCCAGGATTCGGCCAAGGGGGGGGCTCCGACAGCCGTCGGGGGCCCCCTGAGAGTGAGATCAATCCTCATTCTTTCTAGTAAAAAAGGTCCCCAAGCCGGGGGTCCCCCTGAGAGTGAGATCAATCCTCGTTCTTTCTAGTACAAAAGGTCCGCCCAAGGGGGGTCCGCGGATCCCAGGGACCCCCTTCGCTACGCCACTGCTTCGATTAGAAGACAATATGGGATGGAATGGCACGGAATGGGATGAGAACTGTCAGGTTTGATCTAAAAGGGAAAACAAAGTATTTTTATGTTTTGTAAAAACATTGAATCGGGCGAGGAGGAATCACTTATGAGATAGCTCTTTAGTGATGAAATATGGTGGGACCGACATCAAATGGACAGAACGAAGAGGAAAAGGTCCAGGATGGCTGAGAATGCTACCGTTCTCACCTCATCGCCATACAAGAGACAAATGGAAGCTAAGAAACAGGCAACAAGAAGGCCAGTGCAGAGCAAAGGCAAAAAGGCAGCTAAAGGAAGAATAACCCCTGTGACTCGGTCAGAAAAGCCAAATGTACAAGACGACAACACGCACTGCATTATGTGGGGCATGAAGTACAAGCTGAGCTGCGAGGAGTGGATATGCTGTAACGAGTGTAAAGGCTGGGCTTGCCTGCCATGCACGGATGCAGGAAGTCGCCAGGTGTCCTACACTTGTGACTACTGCCGTTAGCGGGGTTCGCTCAAGTGCAGGTTGTGACAGTTTGGTCCTTCAGTTCATTCCTTTTTGTAAGGAAACGCTTGTTTCTCTGTGATTTTAGAATATGCAAAGTTTTGTCAACTTGCAATTTTTTTATCTAATCGGCTAGCATAGCAATGTACTCAGTGTTGCAAGACTTGAGCCCTTTCTTTGTAGCGGGTTCCGTTTACGTTTATCTGCCAGGCATACAATAAAGCCTCCTCTAACGCATGTACTTTTATTAAATGACTGTACCGGGTGTGTACCTGTTCTTTCAGGACTTTTTTCTTCTCAATTGATACGTAACCTTGGCCTAAAACAATTTAATTGCTGCTTAATGTGTTCCAGTTGCCAGACCTCTCATTTTCAAACTATGAATACGAAACACTGGTTCGCATGTCCGATTGCTCAAGAAAGCTGATTAATCTAAAACTAAGTCAGAGGCAGACGCGGCTCCAGGAGGGCCGCGGGAGCCACCCCCCTCTCCCCTCTGTCTTTCCTGAGGAAGCCTTGCACAGAGGGCAAGGCTTCCTCAGGGAAGACGTTCCGGGGTGGATGTGGGCGCCCGGAAAACACGAGACCGCCTCACTGAATAGAAAGGGCGCCCCTTTGACCCAAAAAGTCACCCCTCGGTCCAAAAAGGCGCCCGTCCAGTGGTGCGGTCCCCTTACGAAAAAAACCCTGAATCCAACCCTGCTCTGAGGACCCATACGCCAAACGATGAGACTGAGTAAGAGTCAGTCTCATTCATTCAGTGATTAAAGAAGTTTAGTTCAACACAGACTGACGGGCCCCCTGACCGTCAGTCTGTGGGTCTAAAAAACAAAAAATATAGCCATAAAAAACATTAGATATCCCCAGGCCCACCCAGAGATTCTCACGTGAGCTCACGTGACATCTGGCTCGTTCTATGTTCCTACACGTCCACCAAATTATCAAAAACATGTAACATGCAGATAGAAAGTATATTGCTAAAATGTCTTACCGACCCCATTTGTAAGACGCCCTTTTTCGGACCTTTGGAAGAACTTCATTTATCACCTAACTACTTATCCTAGTGGTCAAAAGCGACAATAAATATTTAGAAAAATGACTGATCTTTCCTATGGGCACCTGGATTTATTTGTCTAGCTTATCGATTGTCAGAAAAACCCTTCGGAGCTTAAAGGGAATGTGGCACCTTCAAAACTTGATTTTAACTGAGATAGCCAAGTTGTAAAGCAAGTCGGAAAACCCGGTACTCCATATATCATTTGTCTTGGAACTCGATATTTCCGTAGAAAAAAGCTCAAACCTACCTGACACCAACCCCCTCATCAACCCCTCGCCGGGCGGCCATTGTTGTGAGCTGCTGGTGTGACGACATATGCTGACGTCACGATGAGCATCAGCCAATCAAAGCCCTTGAAGCATTTCAAGTATGGTAGTGGTTGCCAGATCATGACATCATCCACAGGCAGATATTTATTTATTTTCCTGGAGGAGTATTCTTAAAAACAAAATATTGAGCTTATTGAACATTTTTCAGAGAAATAATGAGTGGTTTCATTATTTTTGGCTAAAAGTACGCCTAATTTCACAAAATTACAGGATTCGACCAAGGTGCCACATTCCCTTTAACGGGGGCGTCTTACAGCACTCTCCCCTATGTTTTGACCTAGCATATTCATATCATACATGATTTGACTTTCCGCAACGAGGGGAAGCAAATGGTGCCTGAAAATTATTATAACTCCACTCTGTCAGACGCTAGAGCCCAGAAGCTCTTCTTGGACATGCCACCTTCTTTGACCCATCATGACCTCAATATTGACCGGAGCCCAAAATTGACTGTTTTTTCGTGAATTTGTATCAGCTATTCACCAGATTTCTATTTTTTTCGCAATCCAGCATAGGAGTCAAGTTCGAGGGGGGAGGCGGTGTTTGAGCACCCTCCACCAGGGCGAAGGTGACTCGGAGGCCCACCGGGACGGGTGTTAAGTAGCGCATCATAACTTCTTTGGAACGCAGATTTCACTATTCTGTCCATAACAAACGGAAATAGCAATAACGGCAATCTTGAGACACCACAGACACATCCACATATCAAAAACAGGGATGCTTTTTCACTTTGTTTTTTGTCATTGTAGTAAATGGTTCTCAATTTGGGCCAACTTCGAGAACCATCATTCAGAAATATATAAAGCACGTCTTGTGTAGAACACTCAGGCGGGCAAAGGTGCTTTGCACAGAACGCCTTATAAAAAGCCCTTAACTAACTAGAACACTCAAGTTTAACTGTTTTGCTTTTAAATGTGACTGAGATTACCAATCTACTCAAATTAGGTTCTTGAGCAGTCTTACGTGTTTCAAATGGTACATATTTCGATATTAATATGTATGACAAAAACATGTGTAAAATACTTACACAGTGCCCCGCTTACGGCACTTGTCGGTCCTTAGACCCAGCCAAGGCAGCCTTTTACTTGTCTGGAACCCTAGTCCCCATTAGTGCTGTCCATATTTGGGTCAGTTTTGCTCCTCGATTTGCTATTGACTTGGATATCTAGTAAATTGTCACATGAAGTGCAATGGTATAGTCAAAGAAGTGATAAGGAGACCTTTGCACTCAGCTTCATCTGCCATAAATTTGTGTTAGCGGAAATGGGAGGGAAATTATTTACAGAAAAATTTACGACTATTGAAACTTCAGACCCTGGAATTGTTTTCCCGATAGTTCCAATCATTAGTAGATAGTGATGTTTGCCTAGCCTTAAAACAAACAGCATTCCCTTCGCTAAATAAAATAATCATATTTCCTACATTCCAGTATATTTCGATGCCACTGTAAGTTGGCAGTTAAAATTGGCCTAGTGTGTGAACATACCTAACCAGCTAAGCCTATTCCACTGATCTCAACTCTGAAGTCCGTGTTTCATCACCAGGCCACAATTTGTTCCGGAAATATTTTGGTAAGCAGATTGAACTCTTAACTCAGGCTTTAATCTCGCTGACTCAACTTTGACTCAACTAGAGAATGAAACTAGATCAATTCCAACTCAACTAAAGCATAAACTCGGTGAGAGCCGCGGGAGTGGAGCACCTCATGTCTTCTTGAATGGAAAATCCCAACACAATTTTGACCTGGCCTACGACAACACTTGTTTTCCAAACACCAACAAATTACTAAGAACACACAGTCCTGAAACAATTTATTTTCCCAGCAGACATTTTTTACAAATTCAATATCTAACAAATTTAGCATGGGCGAATGAAATACGGACCATGTATTTCATATCAGTGCAGTAGGCTTAATTGGTACGGCATATTCACTAACTATATATTTCGGGCTGCCGAGCACTTACAACACAACCTAGAATAGTGCAGGCAAGGTACTTATTCAGCTATCGAAAAGGGTTTCCAGCTTGTATATAATTTTTCAGTTTTACCCTCATCAAACAGGATCGCTTTGAACTATGAAAGAAATGACCCATAGAATGGAATTTGAACAATTTTGCCTTTTCATTCATCGCCAGTCCCACTACCATATATTCAATCCGTCTAGGTAGTGCGTGAGACAGGTGTCTGACGGCTGATTAATGGCTAACATTCAAAGCTGCTCAAAAAGTCTAATTTTAACTTCTTAGGAATAGTTTTGGAGAATAATTCAAATTCAATAATAAGGTTGCCGTAAAAATTGGCCCCTGATTTTTTGTGTTCGCAAAAATATTAAATGTAGCGTATAATAATTTATACTATAATAGTTCTACCTTTTGTAAGCGGCATACAAAGGGTACACCGTTTAGGTA
Source organism: Lepas anatifera (assembly GCA_034440635.1). Classification (NCBI taxonomy): domain Eukaryota; kingdom Metazoa; phylum Arthropoda; class Thecostraca; family Lepadidae; genus Lepas; species Lepas anatifera. The sequence goes on along the minus strand of JAOTON010000720.1, from coordinate 42,618 downwards.
CGCTTAACCAGAGTACTTATCGTTAGCTAACGCGGGAACAGGGTACTGACAAGGGTCCTGAATTCTTTACGCGACTCCCCCCACCTTTAATCAACATAAGTAAAAGAAGAATCCCCGTAGAGGTTATTTAAAGACCATCCAAGAATAAACGTATTTTAAAGGTCGCAAGAGGTCACAAAAAGTGACAGACTGGTTATTACTTTCTTAAATCTGAGCTGCGTGCGAAGACCGCGAGAAAAAGCCTAATAACCAAACAAGAACGGATTGACATGTTTCCAGAAATGAAGGCATAGCTCAATTACCTGGGCTGACTTGACCAGGTCCTCATACAAATGATATGAAATAACGCGCAAGCTGTAAAAAGCGGCATGAACCACGTTATAAGCATTTCCAAGAAATAACTAAAGATGCCTTGGGGGATCAACTACCCCTCCCTGCAAGGGCAGTCACTAATGCGGTAATGCAATAAATGTAAAAAACAGAACACTCAAAGCGACGGGAAAGGCGATATGATCTATTATCAATCACTACCTACCTAGTATTAATTCGCCATCCTAGGCCTCCTCGACAGCCGCAGGCGAGTCAGCACCAGCCGGTGACGCACGAATTTTGCAGCAGCGCGCCTGAAAACCGACCATGCAGGTGTACTCCCGCGCCAGAAGCAGCTCCAGCAGTGACTGCAGCAGAATTGCCGGAAAAGAAACAGTGTGAGGTGCATGTCTGCAGGCTGGAAAAATGAGAGTAAAGCACACTTAGTGGGGTAACAGTGAGCACAAACATCATGGGTTGTGAGAGGTGATAAATTTTGGAGGCTACCCGAGACATCCACGGGTGTTTAACAAACAAAAAACATGGTTATTTCCCAAAAAAGAAAGGTTTCATAGGTTCATTCCTGCCTCATGCAGGAAAACAGGACGACTCAGAACAGAAAAAGGATAGGTCACACAGTAAATAACTAATACTTTTGTACAGAATTGGTTTCCTTAGGACCATTCTAGTTTTCAGCTGAGAACAAAGTAAGGTGTCGATTGAAGGAAGTACGCTGGGGATGGATCCGGACACGAAGCTACAGTCACGCTGACTTATTTCGCAAAACGACGCGGTGTACGGAGCAGCCTTTCTAATTTCTCTCATCGCGGCGAATCGAATGATGTATAATATGACCTTGCTAGGTCAAGTAGTGAAAATGACATGACCTCGAGCTAGGTCAGGGTCACAGAGTGACCTGGTATGGTCATGTTGCATATCAATCGACTCCCCGTGACAATATAAGCACAATGAAAGCAAAATGGGAGCTGTATCTCATTTCAGCAGGGGTCGAAAAAGTTGCCATTTTGCCATTCTAAATGGTGACAGCTGGAGTTCCACCGGGTGACAAAAGTCACAAGTCGATTTACAAAAATTGCACATCTAATTCTCATACACTGCAAAATCTCGATTGACTTGATTGGCCCATTTTAACCGGCTGCACCATAAGCTTTGTTCGACTAACCGTATTTGGTAAATGCCGTGAATTATTCGAACCATATTCGATCCTGGGCTCGAAAAAGTTCAGGCTCTCGCCTATCTCTCAGCATGGGCTGGTGACACGAATGGTGATAAAGTGCCATTGTCACCATTGCCGCCAGGCTATGTCACCGGCCGTATTCACTTCTCCTTTTGTGGTCGAACACATCACTGCTATAATCAGCTGAGCGGCTCGGCCTTCACGGCACTGCGCCAGCCGCCGCATTAGGCGCTGTAGATATTTATTTATAAATTAGGCGCTGTAAAACTATAGAGAGTGGAAAGGCAAGGAAGAGGAAGGAAAATATCGGTTGCTGTCTTTCTTCCGCATGTGGTTGCAAGGTGGTGAGAGTATAGGTGTTGATCAGTCAGGTATTTTGGTACTAAGTATGATATAGAAATACTGCTTAAACCTAATATAAGCTCTGCAGTGAATGTATACTTTTTTCCGCTGTGCTTACTGGTATGCCGAGTCGTGGACTAAAGTGGTGCACTTGTAACTGGGTACCTAGGTACCTATCTCTCTAAGCCCGTGCGTGGAAATCCTTGGGGGTCGGACCCCTCATTGGCGGAACCAGGAGCAACTTTTGGAGGAACGAAATCAATGTTTGGAGGGGGCTCCATCAAGAAATCCCGAAAATATAGTATTTTAAAAGGGCCTAAATTGGGCCTTTTGGTAGGCAAAAAGACACTATTTTGGGTGTTGTTGGGGGCAACAGCCCCTTTGGCCCCTCTTGGATCAACCCTTGGACCCCCTGAATTTGGGTCTCCCATATACTTTATATAGGGCTTGTAGTGCTGTGCCAGAATCAACTCACAGAGACCTCCAGGCCTGCCTCATGCAGTGCCTATTTGAAGCAAAAAATATTTTTTGTTTCATCTTTGATGTGTGTTGGGCATCAATATCTAGATTTAATAAATGCAAAACATCCCACTTCTAGTCTGCAAAAAGTTGTGGATTGCCACAATGACATGAATAAGAACTTGTAGTTTGAGTTGTTTAGGAGGTAGCTTTTGGGGGTGGCTATGACTAGTAGGGATGGGGGGTCAAGACCAGTGTGGGGCAGTCTGTGGGGGAAGAACAGTAGGTAAGCAGATTGTGTCAGGTTTCAACATCTTATTAGGCTGGTTGTTGGGCATAGTGAGCAGTTTTAGTACCTGCTTAGCTCATGCATATATGATAAATCATGTGAAGCATTGATGTTCATATATGGATTCAGACCTACCATCTTGAGATAGTCTTTTTCTATCTGTGGGGCACCACTAGCACACTGAGTGGTGAGCGTCACCACGAACTCATGCAAGCATCACGAATATGAAATCATTTAAATGTGACAATAATGATGTTTGAGGTATTTCCATGGTAAAGGTATGTACATGGAAAGATTTGTGCCATGAGTGTAAAATTTCAGGAGTCTGACAATTTTTTTCAGATTGGGGTCAGCAAAAGAAACTGCAGGGCACAAACATACTTGGGGGGCAGAACTTGTAGTGCTGGGGCAAGCAGGGATGAACCGCCAGATGTATATTTTAACATGGTGGATAGGTGAAGTATGTTGGTGGTTGTGGGCATTTGAGGACAGCATCTGTGATTTATTGTGGCTTTTCATTTGCAGGTAAACAGCAAATGTGTATTACTCCATATAGGAAAAGAAGGAAGGAGTGCCACTGCCTCAGTTTTAAAAAAGCATTTGCCTCTCCAATGTCCCTTGGCTTGATAATGTTAGTGAATAAAAAATGATAGAAGTCTGGTTTGAAGAAGCGTTTTGGGAGATTAAGCAATGATTAGCATGATGTGCTTTTCTCTAGCAATGATGCAAAATGTTTCACAAATGTGAATAAAACATTGAATGAAATGTTTAAAGCCAACATAATGGTAACTGTTGCAAGTTTTGCTGTGTTCAATGATCAACAACCTGCAAAATGTATCTTGATATTAGTATTTATATTATTTTAAGCATTTAGAAAGAGAAAATTGATCTTGGCTGGCCAACTGTAGGTACCTAAAAATATTTGACAAATCAAAGAGCTGCCATAACAAGATTTTATCTAGACAAGCCATGTTCTTTCTGCCTGTGTCATACACAGACAGGATTGCTTGGAACTGTAGTGCATTCATCAGATCATAAGTTAAAACAGATTCAGTGTAACTAGCTGATAAACGACCAAAAATATTTTCATTCAGCATACCTTTACAATCACGCAACAAATCCTCTTAATGTGGCTCCTGCCTTGTCTGTGAAACATTATAGGTGTTATTAGTTTTTGCTGAAGCAGCAGGTGTATAGGTTTGGAATGGGCTTAATGCATTTGGGACTGTGGGAAAGGGGATTGGGGAAGTTACTTAAACTTTATCAAATCATAGGCGGATCCAGGGAGGGGGCAAAGGGGGCACGTGCCCCCCCAATCGACCTTCGGCGCCCCCTGAAAGGTCGATGGCGCCCCCCTGAAATGTCGCTTCCCCCCAGGATGCAAAAATCTGCGCCCACCGATAGGATTTGGCGCCCACCTGATAGGTTTTGCCGATCAAAAGTGGCGCCCCCTGGTCCGGATGGCGCCCCTCCCCCGATCGGCAATCCTGGATCCGCGTATGTATCAAATACAGGCAAATTTTTATGACAGCTTTAAGAAAGCTGTCTAGATAGAAAATATGAAGGGAATATTCATGATTGGATGGAAAGTAAGCTCACCCGCATATCTGGCTCAATTGAGGTGTATTGTGGAGGATGCAAAACTGTACACATGTTTTTGCATATTTTTTCACTCTTTAACTCTTGCAAATTTTGGGAATGGTCAGGTACAATGTTATCCCTCAATATGCTATCGCAAAATCTTTCACATGTAGAACTATTATTTTAGCCAAGAATTATGTTTGGCCTGGTGCCTATTGTGCTGGTCCTCATTTGGCACTCTTTGTACGCTTAGATGTTTTGGGACTTCTTGCTCTATTTTTTATACCACTGTTATTTTAAAACTGACTTTAAAAGCTCTTAAAGTATGGAGTAAGTTTTGAGAAAGAGGATACAAAATGCTGTCAATTCAGTTACATAATCCCTTTCTTCTGCGATGCCGACAACTAGAGAACATGGTTGCTTGGGGCCTGCTTTGGTTTGATACAGGTGGGGCTGGGGCAATGGCGTAGCCTAGGGGGTCCGTGGACTCCTCTTGGGCTTACTGTTCACTGTAAAGCAGGAATATGGGTGTTGGTGCTCCCCTCCTCTCCAGCTTGGTCTCGGGGACCCCGATAATCAGTCTTGGAGGGCCCCAGAGAATCGCTCTCGGGGACCTCTGAGCATCTGTCTTTTGGGTTCCCGAACATTCTTGGGGCTCCAAGCATCCTTCTCAGGGCCCCCGACCTTTTGGCCCTCGGGAATAAGTCTTGGGAGCCCCTAAACATTGGTCTCGAACATCACTCCCGGGGGCCAGGGACATTGGTCTTGGGATACCCGAATATCGGTCTTGGGAGCTCCCGAATATCACCCTTGGAGGCCCCGAGACCACTGCTCGGGACCAAGATCGGAGGGTCCCGGAAAAAAGTGCTCGGGTAGATATGCCTGTCTTGAGAATATGATGCTCACTGAGGTGGATTTCCTGGGATTGATAAAGGTATACATTTTAGGGGCATCGAACATCTGTCTTGGGGCCCCCGAGCATTGCTCTTGACTCGGAGACCGTGATCATCGGTCTCCTGGACACCCCCCACACTCAACATCATTCTCGGAGGCTCCCGAGCATCACTGGGTCCCTCTGAGCTTGGTCTTGGAATCCCTCGAGAATCTGTCTCCGGGTCCCCGAATATCGGTTCCGAGCATCGCTCTGGGGGGCGGGGAGGGACAAGACCAGGTTTTGAGGGTCCCGGAGCGATTCTCGGGGCAGCGAGGCAGATGTTTGGGGCCCCCAAAGCGATGCTCGTGGAGTCCGAGACCAATGTTCGGGGGCCTCCGATACAGATTCCCGGGGTCCCCGGAGGTCAAGTTTGGGGCCCCGAGACCAATGCCTACGCTTTCAGGAACAAGGTCAGCTCAAAGCAAGTGAAGTGCTCGCTCAGTGAGCAAGGTCAGTTCGAGCATCGCGCTCAGAAGCCATCGTGAATCGGTCTCATGGACCCCTGAACACCGATCCCGAGCAATGCTCTCGTTGTGTCTCCCGAAACTGCTGCGCGAGAGCAAGCTGGGGGGGATCTGAGAGATGCTTATGAACATCAAGTGTGCGAATTTCTTTGTTTTATAATGTCGTGACCGTATGACCTTTAAAATATCACAATTATATTAATGCGTGATAATATCTTTCTTCACGGCAAATATTCAGCGGTAACACTTAACTGCTACCCTCTCGCTGCGAGATTCTTTATCTATAATTTTCTAAGAATAATCACTGAAGTGACATTGGAATATTTCGCTGCTATGCAGGCACAAGTGCGTGTGGTGAGTGGTGAGAGCCGCCAACTGCGAACTCTGAAGATGATTCTCCACCAGCAAGTCCTTCCTCATCTGATCCCGTCCGTCCAGAGCGGTGAGCTTTCCCTCCTTCCTTCCTTCCATGACAGGTTCATAAGATATCCAGATATCACAATTGTTTTTAAATATTAATAAAGTGCGCCTTTTCCAATCCTTAAAAAGAAAATCCTGGGTGAAGTTCATTGTGCTTATTGGAAGAAATATTTACTCATTAACAGGTGGGTATGGAGGGAGGGATTAAGCTATAAAGGGTCCATTCTGAAGGTTAGGCTCCAAGCCAAATCCTGGTCGCGCCACCTGCCTCCGCCATGAGGGGTCCGTCGGAGTTGGCTGCGGGCATGCTGGGATCGTGCGAGCCACAGCGCGCAGCTCCCTATCGATGATGTCGACAGTGGCCGCGGGGAGCCATGCTGCAGCTGCGAACTCTGTCACTTCGCGGTTGTAGCCATTAGCCACTGTCCGCAGCTTTAGCTTCCGCTTACCCTAGGATCTTCCGGTCAGCTGTGTAGCTGCGTGACCCCTGGCTTGACTTTCGTGCATGAACGATAAAATGCAATTTATCCTATGTGTGGTCCTAATTGCCAGGGGCGTATCCAAAAGGGGAGCGATCGGCCCCACCCCCTCGGGCTGACCTTAAGCACTGGAAAGAAACGCCTCCCGCCGCAGCCGCTGGGCCACCACAGGGTGAGCCCTGAGGCTTTAGCTAGGCCCCGCAGGCCTCGAAATCAGGGGGAAATAAAAGTTGATTTACGCCGAGAAACCACAGCTAAAATTTGGAAGCTCCGGCCATATGGGTAAATTTACCACTCCAGCATACATACGCAAAGATGCGTACAGAACAGAGCGGTGGCATCGTCATCAAAACACACAGGGCGAACCAGTCGAAGCCCTCTACGTTTCCCCTAGACTTTGGGTATAAAGTGTGCAAAAATTCGTAACGTAAGATGGGACTACTTTGAAATAGTGGAAAACTTCCAACAGTGTTAAGGATTGATAAAAATGTTCTTTGATTCGAAAATTGTTCGGTGGAAAGTGTTGCAGAATTATCAAGGAAAAATAAAGAATATATAAGGGAAGCGTATTTACTTGGTATTTACGAAAATGCACAAAAATTCCATGGATTTCTAACGCTGCATAAATGTTCTAGTATGGCGCACGGCGGAAAATTGATAATTGTCTGAGAGCCAACTGCGTAAGAATCCTCACCCAAGTATTATTTTGCCCTTGTTCCAAATGTCACCCAAATTCAGGTCTAGGGGCCCATTTTAATGTATTTCGGGGCCTCTGAAATCGATCTCAGGGCTCTGAATGGTTGTCGTTTTGGATCTCCGAGGGTTGCTGTTGCAACCCCCCCTCCCTAATGCTGGTTTCCGGTCTCCAGCTTTTGGCCTCGGAGGCTCCCCAAGTGTTTCCTTTTTTACTTTTCGGCTCCTGGGCTTTGCCAACATCAGAAGCTACTGCCCAATTCCCCGCATATGCGGAAAAAATCCGGGATTTGATGGCTGTTTCTCTATGTCCCACCGTGCCGCACAAGGCGGTTGGCAGTCATTGTCAGGACAAGGCTACGGTTAAGCGTGAGAGCCAACCCTACGCCCAGCGGGTCCCGGGATTTGAACGCGAGACCTTTATCTCAGAAGGCAGGCGCGTTACCCCTGAGCTACACTGGTCTATACACTGGGCCCCTGAAAAGCTTCTGGGCCTCCTTTGGTTCACTCGGGACCTCTGAGTCTGCGACCGGGGCCCTCACAATTATCCCAGGCCCACTGCTGCCGAAGTCGGGCCCTTATTCTCAGCAGTTGCAGATAATTTCCCTGTTTTCCACCCGGGCTCCCTGTGGTAGAAGCCGGGCCCCCAGCGGTTGAGCTGGGCCTCCTGTGGCTATCCGGGCAGCCTGACATGCTTCCGGGCGCCCTTTAGTCCAATTGGAACATCTGAGTCTGCGACCGGGCTCCTCCGAATTACCCCCAGCCCACTGCTGCCGAAGCCGGGCCCTATTCTCCGCAGATGCAGATAATTTCCCTGAAATTACCCGGGCCCTCAGTGGGTCCAGCCGGGTCCTTTGCGGTTCACCCGGACCTCCTGTGACTATCCGACCCCCTGAAGTGCTTCTGGACCCCTGTGGTCCACTTGCGACCCCTGTGTTTTCGACCAGGTCCTTCACGATAATCTCAGACATGTTGTGGCCGAAGTCAGTCCCCTACTTCTAACATTTATGTCCCCCTCCCCATGGTCTACCTAGGCCTGACTACAGTCGGCCTCTGCCTTGCTTGCGGTTACCCCTTTGGTATCGGCCCTCTGTGGCTGCAATCTCCGTCTTTGCTTGGGAGCAATAAGTAATTCTTTATTCAAACAGGCCACAGAATATTTGATGCGATTCAGGATGGTCCTGATCACTGATCCTAGCGGACATTTGGTCAATCCCTGTATTTGTGGAGATCCAACCCAATGTTGAGTGAACCTCAGCGAATTTAGCGCCGGTGCATATCTTTGTGACCCACCAGAGTTCATAAAGTTGTCTGCCTCCCAAAACGGAGGTTAAGGTTTTTTTGCTCTTTGAAATATTATATATATATATATATATATATATATATATATATATATATATATATATATATATATATATATATACACATATACACGTTTTTAATGAAAATATATTCCTTGCACGGTCCATCCCCCAAAGCTATTCCTGACCCCTTGTCAAGGCCCCCTTTGGTAATTCCTGGATCCGTCCCTACTGATTGCTCACATATACTTCCTTCGGCTTCAAACGCTAGACAAATATATCAGAACTTTTAGCTCTGGTTTATATTGGGAGCATAATACACAAAAACAATGAAAAACGGTGTAACAACTCAAAGAAATAAGGGTTTTGGTAGCATTTTTTAGTTTGGTGACACATTCGTGATGTGGAATTTCAAATGGTGACACGCCAGCAACTTTTTTGACCCCTATTTCAGTGAGAAGTCATTGGCAAAACAATCACTGTATGTTCATGTGACCTGATATGACCTTTGAGAGGTCAGATGCTCAAAAACTCAGCTTTATGGTCAAGATCGTGGTTAGAATACACGGTTTGAGGATTTTCAGCCTAATCTATCCAGTATTTACTGAAAACGAGCCCATTCGATTTTTCACCTTAGACTTATAATGGGGTGACCAAAAAACTGACCCCACCTTAGGTCAATAATATCGAAATTCCGAGATAGCATATTTGTAGACCCTAATGGTCTTATCATATTGTGGAAGTTTCAAACTGATCGGTTCGCTGATGTCCCCTGGGCGCCGCTTCAAACTCGTGATTTTAGGTTTTGAGGTCGGGTCACTTGACCTTAAATAGCTCCTTGACCTGACATGACCTTAACTCAAAAATTTGGTCAGATGTGTAAAATTAATTAGGGATAAGGTACTGCAAGTTTCGTTGTTCTGCGTTTCTTCGTTTTTGAGCTATCTGGGGAAAACCAGGAGGAGGGCGAATTTCGCCCCCCAGCGGGGCGCGTGTTAAGCAGACTGGGCATAGCTCTCATACTGTTAGAGCTATTGCAATCTAGTAAAGTACATTTGACGGGAAAATGTCAGACCTTTCTCCGCTATGTGAAATATAATGACATCCTGCTAGTGGTTTGACTTCCTGAGGTCACCTCATAACCTAATATGACCTGAGATCACAAGACTTTTACAATGACGTTTATTTTAGCGCTCTAGCTTGACACAACTGAACTATCAGAGCAGGTTCCAAGAAAACATGACGAGTACAGACAAAAGCGAAGGAAAAGGGCAACACAAATACAATCCAATGACAGAAAATGTGAAGTTTTGTTTTTACCACATGATCAGAGGCTAATACGGACCCGAATTCGAAGAGTCTTAGCTTTGAAATAAAACTCATTCCTAGCTAGGTGTAATAGATTCAATGCCTCCACGCCCTCTATCTCCTCCCAGACGACTCTCATGACGAATTCGGTCATGTGCGGCTGGGTTTCACACGTAAAAATGGCCAGAATAATCCCATAATCATAAGCCAGTAATTCTGGCACAGCTAAAACAGCCGGCTTCTCCTCTAGCGGCCAGTTGCTGAACTAGCGTCGCAGTTGCTCAGCTGCTTCGGTAGCCTGCCATCAGGTGGCTAGCCTCGCTAGTGTCAAGGCCAATGAGCGTTTCGTTACCTAACGGGCATACAAAGGGTACACCGTTTAGGTACGCTTAACCAGAGTACTTATCGTTAGCTAACGCGGGAACAGGGTACTGACAAGGGTCCTGACTTCTTTACGCGACTCCCCCCACCCTTTAATCAACATAAGTAAAAGAAGAATCCCCGTAGAGGTTATTTAAAGACCATCCAAGAATAAACATATTTTAAAGGTCGCAAGAGGTCAAAAAAAGTGACAGACTGGTTATTACTTTCTTAAATCTGAGCTGCGTGCGAAGACCGCGAGAAAAAGCCTAATAACCAAACAAGAACGGATTGACATGTTTACAGAAATGAAGGCATAGCTCAATTACCTGGGCTGACTCGACCAGGTCCTCATACAAATGATATGAAATAACGCGCAAGCTGTAAAAAGCGGCACGAACCACGTTATAAGCATTTCCAAGAAATAACTAAAGATGCCTTGGGGGATCAACTACCCCTCCCTGCAAGGGCAGTCACTAATGCGGTAATGCAATAAATGTAAAAAAAACAGAACACTCAAAGCGACGGGAAAGGCGATATGCTCTATTATCAATCACTACCTACCTAGTCTTAATTCGCCATCCTAGGCCTCCTCGACAGCCGCAGGCGAGTCAGCACCAGCCGGTGACGCACGAATTTTGCAGCAGCGCGCGCTGAAAACCGACCATGCAGGTGTACTCCCGCGCCAGAAGCAGCTCCAGCAGTGACTGCAGCAGAATTGCCGGAAAAGAAACAGTGTAAGGTGCATGTCTGCAGGCTGGAAAAATGAGAGTAAAGCACACTTAGTGGGGTAACAGTGAGCACAAACATCATGGGTTGTGAGAGGCGATAAATTTTGGAGGCTACCCGAGACATCCACGGGTGTTTAACAAACAAAAAACATGGTTATTTCCCAAAAAAGAAAGGTTTCATAGGTTCGTTCCTGCCTCATGCAGGAAAACAGGACGACTCAGAACAGAAAAAGGATAGGTCACACAGTAAATAACTAATACTTTTGTACAGAATAGATTTCCTTAGGACCATTCTAGTTTTCAGCTGAGAACAAAGTAAGGTGTCGATTGAAGGAAGTACGCTGGGGATGGATCCGGACACGAAGCTACAGTCATGCTGACTTATTTGCAAAGGAGACCGCAAAACGACGCGGAGTACGGCGCAGACGCAACGACGCAGAGAACGGCGTAGACGCAACGTCGCGGAGAACGGCGCAGACGAACCGACGCGGAGTACGGCGCAGACGCAACGACGCGGAGTACGGCGCAGACGCAACGACGCGGAGTACGGCGCAGACGAACCGACGCGGAGTACGGCGTAGACGAACCGACGCGGAGTACGGCGTAGACGAACCGACGCGGAGTACGGCGCAGACGAACGACGAGTACGGCGCAGACGACCGACGCGGAGTACAGCGAACAGGACGGACGGTGGGCGCATCGTACCCGACATATTAACGCGCAAAAAGTCAAGCGTGATGTCGATGCATATCGGTGGCGCAGCTGGAAGGAAAAAGGAGAGCAGGTATAATACTCAGAGAGAAACAGAAACATCAGACACACAGATTTATGACACACGGGTTTACAAGAACAACAGCTGATTAAACCTTTGGAAAGACATGCATAATAGTTCTACGCTGAAGGATAATGGAAGAAATCGCATCAAAAATGAAATAGATGTAGCATGCATGAATTACTCACCCCTTTGGTGCTGGTTTGCAATGCAGCATATGCACCGCTATTTCCATTTAGATACCACCACTAACAGATCCCACGTCACGTCGGTTGACCAGACGAGGACCACTGAAGAGGTGACTATGGTAGCCCGGTCGGTCGTCAATTGCTGTCCCAGACGCTCATCCTCCGTACTTCAAATCGGGTAATGCCACCAGAAGGCCGCCACTCCAGCACCGATGCTCCACCCCCGAGAGATTCAGAACTGCTGTGGAGGTTCACAAGAGTGATTGAGAGAAAGAATACGCGGCACCGTTAGGAAGGAAATTAAGGAGCATTTACAGCATTAATTGTGAAAACCCACCGATGCCTGTTCCGTAAGCCAAAAGCGCAATGAACTGAGACAAGATGCTTGATTGATCAAATACAAAGACATGGAAGGCAATTAGAAACTCATTTTCACTGGTGGGACACGTCACATACATTTATATTCATGGTTTATTTGTTTGTGGTTTGGGGCGCAACGCACCCGACTCACCAGAGCGGGAGTGGATACCGATTATACCAATATGGGAATCAGTAAGGCATTGCTGATTCGGATATAAATAACATGAAAGTTTTAAACTCAGAGAAATGCAAGCATAAGAAACCGGAGGTCGTCGTTCTAGAATACCATGGCCAACTATCCCTTGGGAAAGCCATGCATAGTAGTTCTAAACTGGGACAATTAAGATAATGATGCATCAGAACTGACATGAACAAACAACATGGCAAATAATACTTATGCGCCAATATATTTTATCGTTTCCAATCCAACACATGTCTCGCCGTTTCAGTTGAGATACCACTCTACGCCAGGCGCGACATCGGTTGGCGAGCCAACGACTACTGAAGACGTAAAGGTGGTAGTTCAGTCGGTTGTCGAGCGCTGTCCCGGACGTCCATACGCGGTACTTCAAACTTGCATGATGCCACCAGATGGCCACCACTCCGGCACCGGTTTCACCACTTCCAAGAGATTCGGAGCTGGAGTGAAAGCACTTGTGATTAGGAGAAAGCACATGCGGCCCTCTTTAGGAGGAAATCAAGGAGCATCTCCGATGCCCACTGTGAACACCTGCAAAATCCAACTTGGCATAACAAACGCACAGTAAACGTAGGCAAAATGCTTGAGAAAGAAAATATAACGTATTCAAGAAAACTAGGCATATATTTGACTAGTCCGGCATGGTGTTCTGAATTTAATTCATTTGCTATTTTTGGAAAATGCCTATATTATTAATTTTGGCACTAAATGCAGGATTATTCACGAAAAAAACCTAAAAAATGAGCAGCGATATGCAGCTCTTTAAAGCAAGTTCCAATACAAGCGTCCTTCACCAGTCGCCGCACTCACGGGAAGGTAGATTGGCGCGGCCGTCAGCTGGCCGTCACGACAGTGAACAGTGGTGCCCAGCTTAGTGCCAGCCAACTGTGTCGCATCAGAGTCCTGGCGAGAAACAAAACTCAGCAGTAAAACTCATAAAACTCACAGGCGTGACATCGGTGGGAGTCGCTTCAAACCAAGGGATTAAGCAAACTAGTTTTCATTGTTTGCCTATTTTTACCGTGATTATTAAAAAACGGTGCTTGTTTCTTCTGACAGAATCTGAGCCTTGTCTGTTTCATTTAACAATTCAAATTTTTGTTCATATTGGTTTATCACAGCCATTGGAAACCCACGAATTTCCTCTCTTGAGAACACAAAAATGTAAAAAAGGTGAAGAATTCTACAGCCCGGCCTGATCCCTGCCCAATTACATTAACCCTAGGACGGCCGTGCCCATCAATTGACTGGTAAGGCTTGGTAAACGTGAACTATATGAAGGCAGGAGAATATATAATGGCAACATTTCTAAAGGTCCCGCAGTTTTTCACCTCTTTGTCGGAAATATGCAATGTTTTGCCTTTACTTATCTTTTAAAAAGGAAAAGTTAAATATACCTAGAACGGTCATATCGGTCAATTGACCGGTAAATGATTTTACCTACATTACCACTCTTCAACGCATCATTAAATGTTTTGTCATCGTTATATGTGATTGGAAAGGGATTTTCCTCGTCTTTACCACACTTTTGTTGTTTTGGTTTAAATTTTTTCTATCTTTATTGCAATTTTGAAAGCGTTAGTGTTACGTTACACATGATACATCGTGTTATTAAGAAGCCCTGACGAAAAAGAAAACACCTTGAGATAGCTTAACAATTCAGCAGCCGTCATGAAAACAATTGCTTGATTATCATTCATTTAAATTTGCGAAGATTTCACCAGCTTGTGGCACGTTCGAATCTGGCTAAATGAAGATAGACACTTCATTTCATGGTGTACAGGGTTTCCCGGAAGCTCATTTTTTCCCGATCTTAGTTCAATGTTGACAATTTTGCCAGATTTTAGGACTTGACCAATTCCGTTCCCATGACAAATTAGAACAGTTACCCATGTATATTAGTCAAGGTCAGTAACCAACTGGGACTGTATGTGAAACAAGAGAAGAGGTCAGCTTCCGGTGTTTTTTTATAATGTTTTTTCCCACGTGGAAACACCACGGAGCGTATTTACACCGGGTGCTGGACCACAGGCATGTTTAACATCCGTAATATGATGACGTGTTTTGAGCCTTTTTAGTTGATGATGAGGTGAGAGTGACTAAAGATGTGAGCATTACTTTTGTGTGTCCCACGTGGGAACACCACGGTGAGGACTGACACCGGGTGCGGAAACACTTTTTTATAATGATGAGGTGAGGGTGACTGAAGACGAAAGCATGATATGATGTGTGTCAGGCATCTTGGTCTTATATAAATGTATAGAAAAAGTGGTATGTTGCTGAGATCGACACGTTTTCCAACTATGAAATGTTTCAAGTCGGCATGACATTAGAAAGGCTTAAAGAAGAATGGGATAGTCAGGCAATATGATTTTATTTTTTTCCAAGTTGTTCTCAGTTCGGTTTAAGTCGGAGCCTCACTGAAGTCATCAGGGGAATTATTGCGGAGAACCCGAACCCACCGCTCGAACCAGTAACTCCTGCAAGAAAGAGTTAACTTAAAAGCCAAAGTTTAACGTCCCACAAAGCAGAGGCACGGCCGCCCCGCTCAGGTCACTCTCTCACCAGTCAGTTGCCAACCGACCTACGTACAGTAAACATTAAGCGTCGAAGCGTCTCAGGGGAACTGATTCCTAAGCCTGCACACGCACTGCCCCTGCATGTTCCTGAGCAGCGGGCTGGAGCCCAACGCTCTACCAACTGAGCTACTGGGGCGGCATATAAAACTATTTTTAGGGGACAATTTTTTTATGGGAAGCACTGTCCCAAGATTCATTTTCAGTCGTATCCTGCGCATCAGCTGAATGACCAGAAACTTCCGTGCGAAGTTATCTGAATAAAGGGGCTAGAAAAAGTGAAAATCAGGTAAGAAGCTGACGGATAAGATTATCAAGATATCAAACCTCTGAATCCGACAATGTAGGAGCATCTTTTAAGACTCATTGTTTTAAAACACACTTCACCTAAAAATATTAAAGAAACTATCACAGAATTGGGCGTTATTTCATTAAAACTAAAAATAAGTGGGCCAGAAAAGGCTTTGCACAGAATACAATGACGTGTCTGCCTTCACGATCCTGTGCTCTACGAATCTGCAAAATGATAAAATGGGCTTTTGAAACAAAAAACTAGTCTGTAGAATAGTCAAATACGAACAAATTTTTTGAAACAGTTGGGCAATCACTCGACTAAAAACGTACTGATCTGCTGCACGTCAATTGAGCAAAGAAACTTGCCTCCATTGCTGGAAAATCACGTGCCAGATACTTGCACGTGCACATCAGGGGTTTGAATCATCCGTCAGATGTTCCGGCGTGCGTATCTTTGATATTTTCGCGTGTTTGTAGATCCTGGGTAAACAAATTGGTTTGCTTAGCTAGGACCAGCCAATTTACCGGCGTAGCAGTTCAATGTTTACTCATATCCCGGTCGTTCTGGGGCTATTCAATGAGCTTGTGACAGGGGCGTAGCCAAGGGGGGCGGCAGGGACAGCCGCCCCCCCTGAGGGCCCCCTGAGGACACGGGCCGCGTGAAGCTTGGCTCACCCGCACTATGCTCTGTAACCATTTTTGAAATTTCATACCAGACAGGGCCCTCTTCATCACCATGGTTGGGGTTTAGGGGCGCACCGACGTCAGGGTCATATGGCGCCCAGAAACAGGGCCCTCTTAAGCCCTCTTCAGCACTCTATTCTGTAACAAGCAGGACCCTTTTTACCCATCAGGGCCCTTTTGGCGCTGTCGCACGGGCCCTTTTCGGGGCGCCGCCCCCCCTCCCCCCTGAGCGAAATCCTGGCTACGCCCCTGGCTTGTGATATCAGGCTTACCACGTGCAGATACATTTTACTGTGAGCGTGCGCTAAAATGGATGATATGGGACCAAGGTGCTCGAGATTCATGATATGGAGCCAAGGTGCCTGGTATTCATGATATGGGACCAAGGTTCCAGGGATTCGTGATATGGGACCAAGGTATCTAAGATTCATTTATTAACGGAACGGAAATTTAAATATTTCTATCTGTCGTAGCCAAAGGGGTCAGTGGGGTCCATGGATCCCTTTGGACCAATTTCATACACTGAAAATGATTATCTGATCCGGTACGCCCAAAGGTGGTTCGATCTCAGGGGGCTAAAGCTAGTCTGGGAGGCACGAAAGCTCGTCTCAGAGTTCTCCTCGAGTATGTGTTTCAGCACCCTCCAACGGAATCCATCACAAATTATCTGAATACCTGCGTCACTCGCAGAACACCCAGATGAATATTTAAATCCTAGCTTTGGATCTGGATCCAGATCCAAGCCCAAGGTCTAGGTCCTATTTGAGTCCAGAGTTCTGGTTTTAAATGTCCCGGATCTAATTAGCTGGGAGAATTTCGGAGCAGCCTGGACTGGATCTAATTTTTGGCTGTGTTTCACGTGTGGGACCAGGCGCCAAGGCGCCTCACTGTTTTGGAAGTCTTTCAGGGGGAGTAGTTGGCACAGCTTGCGCGGGAACTGCACTGACAGCTAATGGGTCTTTCATATATTACGCGACACAATTTTTATTTTTACTTAATACCCTCCCTCCTCCAGGTGACGGCTCAAAGCACCCATGTGTAACGTTTAATAAAACTGCCGCAGACTCCCTCAACCTGACACCGAGCTAGAAGCCATCTCAGGAGACTGCAACAGCCCCGGTCCGAAACAAGAAACTAGCACTAGAGACTACAGTGGTACATAAGTAGCTAACACCAGAATACCAGAATATAGTAAAATGCAACGCTTCGACGCTGATACGGGGCAATAACACCAACAGCAGAGCTAGGAAAGTAACACCATCAACCTGGGAGATCGCAATGCTTTGACAGAGACGCAAGGCAATATCACCAACAGTGTGGAGACTGCAGTGAGAACTAGAAAAGTAACAACATTAACCAGGGAGGCTGCAGTGAAAAGCAGGAAAGTAACACCATTAATCAGGGAGACTGCAGTGAGAAGCAGGAAAGTAACACCATTAACCAGGGAGACTGCAACGCTTCCACAGTGGCACAAGGCAATATCACCAACAGTGTGGAGACTGCAGTGAGAACTAGGAAAGTAACACCGTTAACCAAAGAGACTGCAACGCTTCCACAGTGGCACAAGGCAATATCACCAACAGTATGGAGACTGCAGTGAGAACTAGGAAAGTAAACCGTTAACCAAGAACGAACCTTACAAAAATGCAGTGAGAAAGGAAAGTAACACCGTTAACCAAGGAGACTGCAACGCTTTCACAGTGGCACAAGGCAATATCACCAACAGTATGGAGACTGCAGTGAGAACTAGGAAAGTAGCACTAATGGCTCGGCAGACTGCAGCGCTTTCAAGGTGTCAAAATAGAACAGCACCACCAACGGGGAGAACGCAATGCCTCTACGGTGACAACCCTATTTCCAACAGGGGCAGTTTCTGCCCACCGCTCAGGTTTTTCCATGGTATCTCCGAAACGGTTTGAGATAAGCTCTTGGAATTTTGTGACTTCTCTTAAAACTAAATAGCGCGTGTTCCATGGTAATTGCCGGAATTGCCGGAAAGAGAATTTCCGGAAAGAGAAACAGTGTGAGGTGCACGTCTGCAGATTGGAAAAATGAGAGCGAAGCACACTAAGCTGGGTAACGAATAGCAGAAGCATCTTTAGTTGTGCAAAACGATACATTTTGGAGGCTACCCGAGACATCCACTGGTGTTTAACAAAAACACAGTGCTTTAACAAAAAGAAAGCTTTCACAGGTCCATCCCTGCGCGGGAGCGGGGTATGAACCTGTGTAATCCAAGGTATCCAAGATATGAACCTGTGTCATCCAGGGTATGAACCTACATGTCATCAAATGTAAGAAAATAGGCACGCTCAGAACATAAAATAGATAGGTCACACAGTAAATAAAACATATATTTCTAATCAATAGATTTCCCCAGGACCATCCTATTTTTCAGCTGAGAACAAAGTAAGGTTTCGAATGAAGGAAGTACGGTGGGGATGGATCCGGAAATTAAACTATAGTCATGCTGACTCATTTCGCAATACGACGCTGATTACGGTGCAGACGCAAAGATGGAGAGAACGGCGCAGACGCAACGACGCGGAGAACAGCGCAGACGCAACGACGCGGAGAACGGCGCCGACGCAACGACGCGGAGAACGGCGCAGACGCAACGACGCGGAGAACGGCGAACAGGACGGACGGTGGGCGCATCGTACCCGACATATTAACGTGCCAAAAAGTCAAACGTTATGTCGATGCATATCGGTGGCGCAGTTGGAAGGAAAAAGAGAGAATGTATAATGCTCAGAGAGAAACAGAAACATCAGACACACGGATTTATGACACACGTGCTTACAAGAACAACAGTCAATTAAACCTTTGGAAAGACATGCATAATAGTTCTACGCTGAAGGATAATGGAAGAAATAACATCAGAAATGAAGTAGATGTAGCATGAGAAAATAGCAATTACTCACCCCATTGGTGCTGGTTTGCAATGCAACATATGCACCACTATTTCCATTTAGATACCACCACTAACAGATCACACGTCACGTCGGTTGGCCAGACGAGGACCACTGAAGAGGTGACTACGGTAGCCCGGTCGGTTGTTGCTGTCCCAGACGCTCATCCTCCGTACTTCAAATCGGGTAATGCCACCAGCCCTGAGAGATTCAGAACTGCTGTGGAGGTACACAAGAGGGATTTAGAGACATGATACGCGGCAGCGTTAGGAAGGCAATTAAGGAGTATTTACAGCATGAATTGTGAAAACCCACCAATGCCTGTTCCGGAAGCCAAAAGCGCAATGAACTGAGACAATATGCTTGATTGGTCAATAAAAAAGACATGGAAGGCAATTAGAAACTCATTTCACTGGTGGGACACGTCACATACATTTCAAAGTTTGGGGCGCAACGCACCCGACTCACCAGAACGGGATTGGATACAGATTATACAAATATATGAATCAGTAATGCATTGCTGATTCGGATATAAATAATATAAAATTTTTAAACTCAGAGAAATGCAAGCATAGAAAGCGGAGGTCGACGTTCTAGAATACCATGGCCAACTATCACTTGGGAAAGCCATGCATAGTAGTTCTAAACTGGGACAATTAAAATAATGATGCATCAGAACTGACATGAACAAACAACATGATAAAGAATACCTATGCGCCAATATATTTTATCGTTTTCAATCCAACATATGTTTCACCGTTTCCGTTGAGATACCACTCTACACCAGGCGCGACATCGGTTGGCGAGCCAACGACCACTGAAGACGCAAAGGTGGTAGCTCAGTCGGTTGTCGAGCGCTGTCCCGGACGTCCATACGCGGTACTTCAAACTTGCATGATGCCACCAGATGGCCACCACTCCGGCACCGGCTTCACCCCTCCAAGAGATTCGATGCTGGAGTGAAAACACTCAAGAGTGATAAGGAGAAAGCACATGCGGTCTCCTTTACGAGGAAATCAAGGAGCATCTCCGATATCCACTGTGAACACCCGCAAAACCCAACTCGGTAAAACAAACGCACAGCATATGCAGGCAACATGCTGGAGTAAGGATATATCACGTGTTCAAGAAAACTAGGCATATATTTGACTATTCTGGCATGGCGTTCTGAATTTAATTCATTTCCTATTTTTTAGAATACATATGTTATTACTTTTGACACTAAATGGGGGATTATTCACGAAAAACTCCTAAAAATGAGCAGCGATATGCAGCTCTTTAAAGCAAGTTCCAATACAAGCGTCCTCCACCAGTCACCCCACTCACGGGAAGGTAGATTGGCGTGGCCGTCAGATGGCCGTCACGACAGTGGTGCCCAGCTCAGTACTGGCCAACTGTGTCGCATCAGAGTCCTGGCGAAAAAAACTCTCAGCAGTGAAAACTCACAAAACTCACAAGCGTGATATCGATGGCAGTCACTTCAAACCAGGGGATTAAACAATCTAGTTTTCATTGTTTGCCTATTTTTACCGTGATTATTAAAACAAAAACTGTGCTTGTTCTTGTGACAGAATCTGAACCTTGTCTGCTCCATTTAGCAATTCAAGTTTTTGTTCATATTGGTTTATCACAGTCATTGGATACGCACGAATTTCCTTTCATGAGAACACAAAAATGTTAAAAGGTGAAGAATTCTACGCTCCGGCCTGATCCCTGCCCAACTACATTAACCCTAGGACGGCCGTGCACCCTCCAACGGAATCCATCACAAATTATCTGAGTACTCACTCTCACTCCACTCGCAGAACACCCAGATGAATATTTAAATCCTAGCCCTGGACCTGAATCCAGATCCAAGCCTAAGGTATCGGTCCTATTGGAGTCCAGAGTTCTGATTTTAAGTGTCCTGCATCTAACTGGCTGGGAAAATTCCAGAGCGAGCTGGACTGGATCTAATTTTTGGTGTTTCACGCGTGGGACCAGGCGCCGCCCGCCTCACTGTTTTGGAAGTCTTTCAGGGGGAGTAGTTGGCACAGCTTGCGCGGGAACTGCAATGACAGCTAATGGGCTTTATAAATTACGCGACTTAATTTTTATTTTTACTTAATACCCTCCCTCCTCCTGGTGACGGCTCAAAGCACCCATGTGTAACGCTTAATAAAACTTCCGCAGACTGCCTCAACCTGGCACCGAGCTATTAGCCATCTCCGGAGACTGCAACAGCCCCGGTCCGAAGCAAAAAACTAGCACCAGAGACTGCAGTGGTACATAAGTAGCCAACACCAGAATACCAGCATATAGTAGGCCGAGAAAATGCAGCGCTGCGACGCTGATACGGGGCAATAACACCAACAGCCAGAAGACTGCAGTGAGAGCTAGGAAAAGTAGCACCATCAGCCTAGGAGACTGCAACGCTTTCACAGTGGCACAAGGCAATATCACCAACAGTGCGGAGGCTGCAGTGAGAACTAGGAAAGTAACACCATGGTCCTGGGAGACTGCAACGCTGTTACAGTGAGGCAAGGCAATATCACCAACAGTGCAGATAATTCAGAGAGAACTAGAAAAGTAGCACCAATGGCTCGGTAGACTGCAGCGCTTTCAAGGGGGCACAAGAGAACAGCACCACCAACGGGGAGACTGCAATGCATCTACGGTGACAACCCTATTTCCAACAGGGGCAGATTCTGCCCACCCTTCAGGTTTTTCCATAGTATCTCCGAAACAGTTTGAGATAGGCTCTTGATATTCAGTGACTTTTCCTAAAACTAAATAGCACGTGTTCCCTTAAAATCTTGAAAATATATATGTGCCAGAAGTGGAGCTATGGCTCGCTAACTTGGGGGTTTTATTCAGAAGCCGGGCATTGTCGCCTGCGTTGCGTTTGTCCTTCGATAAAGCCGTCTGTTACAAATTGACGGCATTTATAATGTTTGAATGATATTACTAAGATTTAAAATGACAGTTCGTGTATTTTTATATAATTTGGCCATAGGCGGATCAAGGGGCTAAAAATAGGGGTTTAAAATGCTACCCATCCGAATTCTTCCAAATTAGATAGATTGTGTAAATAATGTTTGGGAGGGGTAAACATAAACATTCATTGATCCCATATGTGTATTATATGATAGAAAGCCATAGGTGTGCTCAGGTACCGTAATTAGGGGGTTCACTCACATTCAAGTTCATTTTAGTTTTGTGTGTGCATTGAATGGGACAAAGCATTGGAACTATGCATTTAGTTCTAACACCAAATAAAATTTGGGCTGACAGCTGACGTGTATTTGTATACATTTTTGGCCATAGGCGGTTCTAGGAGTTCAAAATGGGGGGTTCACAATTTAATCCATTCAAACTCTTCCAAAGTGAATAAACTGCATACAGAATGGAAGGAAGGGTTAAAAATAAGGATGCATTGGTCCCATCCGTGTAATAAATCACAATAAGATATCATAGGCGTGCTCAGGTGCCGTAATTAGAAGGTTCATTAACTTGCAAGCGTATTTGAGTAATGTGTCTGCATTGAATGGGGCAAAGCATCGTGATATGCATTTAGTTCTAACACTAAATGGACACAATTTATCCATAGACGGATCCAGGAGCGCTTCGCACCACCGTTTTTTCGCGCCGCTGGAAAACCCCAGGGGTGTTCAAACACCCCCACCGGGGCGAGGGATAAGACAACAGCACCACCATCACAACAGAACAGCACTGCCACCGGGGAGACGGCAAAGCCATCTTACGGTGACATAACTTACGGTGACATAAGACAACATCACAGGTAGCACCGAGACTGCAGTGCAGGCAGGGGAAGCAGCGCCTGATCCAGTGCCCTCGGTAGACTACATCAGCCCTTCTGATATATAAGACAATTGATTCTGGTGTTAGAATTTGGTATTCATTCCCAGTAAAAATACATGGGCAGTCCACTGCCCTGGGGGTAGGCCGTGTCGTTCTTATATCATTTTGAGCAGATATCAAATGTAAAGCCAAAAATAAGTAGCCTACTTGACTATTGTTTTGCAAGATGTCGAAAACATTAGAATACAGAGGTCATTTAACCCGCCACCGGGGCATCGATGGCCCCCTAAGGTTTTCGGGATAGCAGAAAAACGACGAGGCGCAGCACCGCGGTTGAGGGCTCTACCTCTCACTGCATCATTTTCCCATTATCCCTGAAATTTTTACCCGGTCACCCAAGGTCAGGTCACCAGACGAGGTCAACCAAGGTCACCTCACTTCACCTTTAGAGCTCTGTAAGAGCTACATTTCAAAGTCGATCGATTTGAAACTCCACACTTCATGACCCCTCCAGGGTCTACAAGGTGTATATCCGGGATTTTCGATTTCGTGCCCTGAGGTCAGGTCACGAGGCGACCTCTCCGATTGGAAAAGCATGGGAAAAGCTATTTCATGATATAAAAGCCACAAAAATGATTGCAAATACTCAGACTGCTCAGAACAGCGTTTTGGACACCCTTTCACGGATTCCAGGGTCATATTTTCCCTTTGACTTTTCTAAGGTCATCCAAGGTCATCAGAGGTCAAAAACAGTATTTTGACAATAACTTTGACCTAATTGAGCTAGAGCGGTGAAACAAACACCATCGTGTTTGTCTTGTCACTAGCTTTCATTTGATATACGGCAAGGTCACTTATTGACCTTTCGTGACCTCAGGTCATATTAGGTCACGAGGTGACCTCTGGCAGTCAAACCACTGGCGGGAGGTCTTTACGTTCCACATGGCGGAAAAAGTACTGGCAATTTGCTATCAAATGTACTTTACCAGGCCTCAATAGCTCTAATGACATAAGAGTTATGCCCAATTTGCTTAATCATTGCATATTTGAGTGAAAATAGCCGATCTTGACCTAATTTGACCTCTGGAGGTCAAACCATTGACCTGAGCACTAAAACATGCGAAGTAATTTCTTACTGAATTCACGCGAGCTTTCTATTGCACTTTGCAGATTTGCGCTAACGCCCATATTTTCGGAGTTAAAGGGGGCCATCGATGGCCCCCGGTAGGCGAAGGTGGCGCCGGACCCCGGTGGGGCGCGGGTTAAAAGACTTCAAAAAACTAAAAATACAAATCAATATCTTTTCATCTCTTGAACCAATAAGAGTTTAGATTTCTTATTGTGATCTTTACTCATTGGGATACGGCATTATTTCCCAAGAACCTTGAAGGTATCGGGCTCTTGGATGGCACACTCAGGGAACATTCTTTTGTTTTTCGGGATGGGAGGCACAGTTTGAGGGCTGTATGGGAGCCCTTCTGACACCCTTATTCTTTTGGTGGGCAGTTCAAAATTTGGTAGAAAAGCAGTGCATCTCACAATCACTCGAGTATTGGCGGAGGCGGGCGGCAATATAGTCAAGCAAAGAATACTTAAAATACACGGTTTCGTAAATAAAATTTGCCTCTCTAAAGATGCTTCCCCGGATACAAAAAGAAGATCCATGTACATGCTCTATGTCCTTCATATAAAACTCACCTCGACAAAAAACGAAATATTACAAATCAGCAAAAGCACGCAGTAACATGGCAAGGAGACTAATTCAAACTATTTCTGTCGCGGACTCCACGCTTTTGGATTCCTGGACCAAAAGCCTTTAATTTACAACAAATTATGCCAGTTTTACTTTTCATTTTATCAATGATGGCTCTAGAACAGGGACAACATGGGGCTGATAGTCACTTTCGTATAGGTTTCTGCCGATAACCTAACTTCTTTTCTTATTTTGACCAAGTTGTTGGAAGTTCGATTAATGGATTCAAAACCTCACAAAAGTCATCAAGGAATTTGTCACGGAGACCCCGACCCCACTGCCCATGCGGGAAACTCCCGCAACGATAGCTTTAGAGGCCCAACCTTAATGGCCCACAAAGCACAGAGACGGTCGTCAAACTCAGATCACCCTTTCACCAGTCAGTTGCCAGCCGACCTATGTCAGGCAAGCTATTCAGCACCGGAGCGTCTCAGGAGAATCGATGCCAAGTCTGCACTGCAAGTGCCTGTTCATGAGCAGCGGGTCGGAACCCAACCTTCTACCAACTGAGCTACCGAGGCGGTATCTCAGTTGGTAGATCGGCATTGAATTTGCTACTTGTGTCTGGTAGTTGAGGAAAAACCTAGATAAATAATATCAGTTCGAAATCCCTGCAATATAATATATTATTAAGTACAATTATTAAGTGCCGATTATTGCTATTATTAAAGATAATCATAAATCGGTTTTCCTATCGGGATTTAGGATGGGCGGCTCCCACGAAATAGAAATGGAATGACGTCTGTCATTATTACAAGTATTTCGTCTGGTGGCCTTTATTTCTATTATGCATCTGACGCATGACGATTTTTTCTTACGGTATCGATGCTAACCAGTATTTTAAGGACACAAGAGTGCATTATTATCTGCTTTATTTGACGAGGGCGGGCCTAGAACACAAACATAGAATGACTTGGGTTTGATAGTTCTGACTGATTATACACTACATTAATCACATTTTGTCTCGATTATGCGCTATCAATTAAAATATGATACTATTATCAGTGTAAAATATTAAATATAATGCACACACCAAATGAGCCGTTGGGCGAGAAATAGGGATTGACTTTAACCAATGACTTTTCATCTTGGCTTTTATAATAAATCACCTTAGCCATGACGTCATAACATAATAAAAATAATATTGGTTAGCGCCTTTTGACCACAAGCACCGGGGCCGATGGCCTTGAAAATGCTGACATGACCATGTGAAAGTTCTTAAGTAAAACATTTTTCTTTTAATTTTCAGAATTGTTCACCAATCAATACACGTCTTAATTCTCTCTAATGTGGCTAAGCAGAGTTTCTCGGGTACGAGCGCTTTTCCAACCACGTTGGGAAAATATTTTAGGTTAAGTTATCTTAGAACACCACTACTAGTGCGTGTGTTAAACCTCGCCCCGGTGGCGGAGGGTGTTTGAGCACTTGTTGTATTGTAGACACCCAGACCAATAATAACATTTAATACACGTACTATCATTGTTTTCACCTAGTATGGTCATATTATACATCACTCGATTCTTCGTAACGTAACAAGAGTAAGCGAACGGTGTCTAACAAATTCTTCTAACTCCACTCTGTTGGACGCTAGAACCCGGGAACTCATCTCTAACATACCACCTTTTTCCTCTCATGGCCTCAATATTGACCTGGCCCAAAAATTTCCCGATGTAGTTTCTTTATGAGTTTGTATGAGCTATCCACCAGCTTCGCGTTTTTACGCTATCGCGTATAGGAGTAGAATTCGAAGGAAGGGGAGTGTTCGAACACCCTTCCTGGCTCGGAAGCCCGCCGGGGAGGGTGTTAAAAGAGAAGTTAACTATTTATTACCGACCTTAGTCTATCGATATGATAAGTTACACTACCCCAGATTTTACCCCCCCCCATAAAGGCAGTGGAGATAAACTTTTATATATTTTGGTAAGAAAAAAATAATGCTTCTAGCAAAAAGGAGTTTTAACCCACACTTGGCTGGGGGAGGAAAACTTCCCTCCCCCCTCCTGGTTTTCCCCAGATAACGCAAACGAAGAAACGCAGAACAACGTAACCCACAGTACCTTATTCTTGATTAATTTCATGCATCTGACCAAAGATATTAGGTCCGTTTATGTTAGGTCAATGAGCTATTCGAGATCAACTGACCCGACCTCAAAAGTCAAAACCACGAGTTTGAAGCGAAGCTTAACACACGCCCCGCTGGAGTTCCTTGCATGACGCGCTCCGCTGGGGGGGGGCGTTTTTCGCCACCCCCCTCCGTATCTTGTTCCCCACGAAATCTAATGAAACATTACGGGTGGCATTCGAAAACTCTGACAAAACAAAGAGATTTGATGTGAAGAATTTTTATGTCAGGTCAATATTGAGGCCAGCATAGGTCAAAGAAGGCTCCATAGGCTTACAACAGAGCAGTATACGTTTCCCTCTTTAGATCTGCCCTCAGAGAAGATAGATCAAATATTTATGCACTATTGGATTCCTCTCATCGCGGAAAATCGAATGATGTATAATATGACCTTGCTAGGTCAAACAGTCAAAATGACCTGACCCCGACCTAAGTCAGGGTCACAGAGTGACCTGGTATGGTCATGTTGCATATCAATCGACTCCCCGTGACAATATAAGCACAATGCAAGCAAAATGGGAGCTTTATCTCAATTCACTGAGAAGTTATTGGCAAAAACAATCACTCTCTGCTCCCGTGACCTGTTATGACCTTTGAGAGGTCAGATGCTCAAAAACTCATCTTTAAAGTCAAGATCATGGCAAGAATAGACGGTTTGAGGATTTCCAGCTTTATCTATCCAGTATTTACTGAAAACGAGCCCATTCTATTTTTCACCATAGACTTATAATGGGGTGACCAAAAAATTGACACCGCCTTAGGTCAACAATATCAAAATTCAGGGATAGATTTGTAGAACCTAATAACCTTATCATATTGTGGAGGTTTCAAACTGATCGGTTTGCTAATGTTCCCTGGGCTCTGCTTTAAACTCGTAATTTTAGGTTTTGAGGTCGGGTCACTTGACCCGGAAAAACTCCTTGACCGGACATTACCTTAACTAAAAAAATTGGTCAAATGTGTAAAATTGATCAGGAATAAGCTACTGTAAATTTCGTTGTTCTGCATTGCTTCGTTTTTGAGCTATTTGGGGAAAACCAGGAGGGGGCGAATTTCGCCCCCCCAGCGGAGCGCGTGTTAAGGAACATTTGTGAACTGATCCCTTTCAAATTTGCACAATATGATAAGGTCATTTGGGCCCAAAAATCTGTTGTTGCTGAATTTTTATATTGCTGACTTAAGATGGGGTAAATATTTGGTCACCATCTTATAACCCTTTGGTGAAAAATATAAAGTGTTCTTTTTTAGTAAAAGTTGAATGTATCAACGTGAAAATCCTTGAACCGTATATTCTTACCATAATATTGACCATAAACTTCCGTTTTTGCCAAACTGACTTTTCAAAGGTCATATGAAGTCACGTGAGCATACAGTAATTATTTTGCCAATAAATCCTCACAAAATCGAATTTTCGTTGTCAGAAAGTTATTGTCACAATTTGACCAAGCAAAGACATATTATACATCAGCCGATTTTCTACGATAAGAGGAATCAAATGATGCCTAAAGATTTACTCTAGCTCCATTGATTAAGAAATAAAGGGTAAATGTACACTGTCCTGTGGTAGGCCTATGGAACGTTTCTCGGTGATTTTAATATTGACCTGAAAAAAATAGTTCGTACAATTTCTCTTCGCCTCTTCAAGAGCTTTCGAACACTATCCATCATTTTTCTCACGCTGTTCTGCATAATGAGGACGGGGAGGTGAAACGCCCCCCCCCCCCAGCGGGATGCGTCATGCCAGAGACCCCAGCAAGGAGCGCGTTAACTGACTTCTAGCATGCCGAAATAATTCCACCTTGAGTCTGAAGAGATAGAAACAATACAAACAATAGGTATGGTGACATTCCGCAGCACAGTTTTTGGCTGCGCCGTAAAAACCCTGGGGAGATTTCAGACATGGCCCACTGAGGTGAGGGCTAATTCGTATGGGCATATTCGGGCATACTTGCTATTGATTTTCAGAATTTGCATAAATCTGTGCGCCTCTTCTCAAATGTGGCTAAGCAGCGTTTTTCGGCTACGACCGGTTCTCCGGGCAACCAGTGCTTTTCCCTCGCTTAGCAATTATCTCACCGAGGAGTCTAAAGAAGCATCCCTTGGCGTTTTCACAATCATCTAACCTGAATGGATAGAGAACCTTTCGCTGTGTTTTCTTGCAGCAACTGCCTTTTTCCTATAGTCAGAAAATAGGGAGTCTGGAAAATTTTCAAACTAGCTACTCCATAAGCTCGGAAAATCAGATCCATGAGCTATCGTTAGCCCCCAAAAATCTTTTCGGGCGCCAATATCAATACGAAAATAGTTTTACTGAATAGTCTGATATCAAATGAAAACAACAGTTATTCATAAAAAAAATTTCCGATGAAAAATACACCTTGTATGTACCTTTTAGAGCGAACCACAGTCTTCATCAGGCTGCAAGATCCCGCCCGTGGACCAATCCTCAAGATGATGGCTGAAGTCTCACTAGAAGTTCATCATTAATCAATCACTCGGAGCTGATAACGCCCGGACTCTGGCTGTCACCGCGGCGCTGCACGTGCTTGTGGGGCCGTCTGGCGGAGCACCGACCTTGCTCAATGTCAAGCTGCAGCAGCCGCTCACAGTGGCGGCTCCAAGACACGAAAGCTTGCCGGCGCACCAATCTCGGATATTGCGTTCGTGGGCTTGGTTGATACTTAAACTTCTATCGTTCAGTGTTGTCTCTGTTTTAGGAACTCTGAAAAATTTCAGTTACGGCTGGTTACCTGCCTGGATCCGGACCTGCTATCGCATCCGGCAGATAACCTCGAACATAGTACGTGGAGCATACACATGGGCTGGGGCCGGGCGGCAGAGGTCTGCACAGAATGGGAAATTGAACGGAAACTATGGAACGGGATGGACAGGGTGAGACGGGACGAAATTCGTCCTGTTTTATTTGGGATGTGATGCAGCTGGGCAGTTTCCTTTGAGATTTTCCCCACTGAATATAATGAGGCGAGAACATATGTGGCGGTATAGGATAATACTATTTTCTAGGGTTTTACCCGTGCCCCGGTGGGCCTCTGAGCTACCTTCGCCCTGGTGGGGGCGGAAAGTAGTAGTAGTAGTAGTAGTATAAATTTGTATTATGTTAAGGCATATACACAAAACAGCATACAACATAATGGATTGGCGCAAAAGCTCAAAAGCCTAATTCAAAGCGCCTCTCCAAGTCATTACTATTATTTATAGAAAAGAAAAACCCTTATTAAAACATCAACTAAACATAACTAGCCGCCGCCACGGCCACTGGCTTCCCCGCCTACGTGCCCGATGGCGAAGCACCGCCACCGCGCCCGCCGGACACCACACGACTACGCGTGTTCAGCGCCGCCACTAGGAAGCTCTGAAAGGCTCCGGCCACGGCTCGGCCCTGCTCGGCTTGTAGTGTTGTGCCTGTTGCAAGTATGTTCAGGAGCTGTGTTTGCTGTGTTTGTCTAGCGTCAATGTTGTGAGCTAATAGTGTGTTTAGGGAGAGAATGTCGATGGGTATCATAAAGAGGACGTTTGAGACAGCTAATACCTCTTTCCAAAAAAATTCACATCATATTTAGAGCTGAGGATTGGGGGTCGAAAGATGTAACAAACGTAACTCAAGCTAGTCAAGATTTTTAATTATAACGTTTCTTAACATCTTATTACACCAAGTTTATATGTTCAGGTTTGTCAATACTTCATCTCGAAAAGTATTCCAGCTAGGAATTTCTATTTTTGGACCAATCAGATGAATTTATGCGCTATCTAACAAAAAAAATACATGTCACGAAATATATACGTAAACAGCATTAAATTTGTGTTAACAAAATTTACCATAATATCCCCTAGGAAGGATTGATGCTTCATAAATAAACTCTTATTCAAAGACCATATTGTTCCCACCAGCCCCGTCGGAAAGGCTTTTCTTCATTTAATCCCGAAATTCCCTTCCCCTGCCCTGTGGAGCTACACACATCTAGCCAACGTGAAACAAATCAAAAACTAATTTCAATGCCGTTATGTCCCCGGGGACATAATGGCTTTAAATTAACTTTAATCTAAAGACCATTTCGTACATTGTTTGGGAACGAAATGAGGTATATTTTTCCAGTCAAAAATAGCGCCCTTTAGGTCGGATCCGTTGTCCTCCTCGACAAGGCATACCCCCCTCCCCGGGTAAATCATGGTAAGTCAGGGGTGGGGGGTAAGGGTACCTCCCCAAAGTCAGCCCGAGGGGGATGTTTTTTTAAGATTTCATCTGTCTATATTTTTCTTAAAATCTGGCACGTGTATTTTACAAGATTTGATGTGCATTTTACAAAGTGCATAGAAACTAAGAAATCACCGACAAGAGGCGAGTTTGTTTAATTATTGTAGATGTCCAAATTTAGATAAACTCAATAGCCATCATATTAAAATGCGATAGTATTACTCAGTGAATTTCAACTTCCCATAGGCCTGTAAAGGCCTCATAAACCAAAATTCCAGATCTTTCGAGAAAAAAACTGGAAAACATACAAAATACTTCAACGCTTCCTCGATATTCATTTGTGGTGACCGGGCATCCCCAAAGAAAAGATATTACTCCCCGCCCCTGCAGCGACAAACACAAGTACGGACGAGCAAGACTATTGCGTGAGTACGTTCATGCTTGCGGTTAAGTTTATGCTCGGTGCATTATACGGGGCCTGTGCTGCCTCTGCAGCCGTCTGAGATTTGCGGTGGGAAAACAGAGAAGTCGCTCTAACCTCAAGATCCTCAACGCTTCCTGGGCATGGGGGTTAATATTGAGTCCCCAAAAATTATCTGCACTTAATTGAAAATTTTAGTTTACAACAGCCTAGGGCTCAATTCTACCCCACCCCAACCCATCAATCTTCGCGAATGACTCCAAGCTGATTTGAAGGAAAGGTATGTCACTTACCATATCAAAATACCTACACGGATGGCAATCTTACTCTTATTCTTTGTGATAGACCAAGGCTGAGAGTAACTCATCTCCTAAAAGAGCTGGATCATCTTTTGTTTTTGTTTTTGTTTAGGTTAGGTTAGGTTAGGTTAGGTTAGGATAGGTTAGGTTAGGCTAGGTTATCTGAATGTTTCATATTGCACCCCAATAATTTTTGGTCTCATATTGCGACCCAAATTGCTCTGCGCCGTGACCGCTCACGGGTAAACCGCTTGACCTAAGGTCATACGATTTATTTGGCTTATAAACAAAGGTTGAAGGTATGGTTTGACAAATTTTTGACATTCTAGGCCTTGCAACCTATCCGCCAAATGTCCCGAAACAAGGCCAATTTTCGAAAATATTCACAGTTTGGTTACGGATTTGACCATATTGGGATCTTACGAATAATTGTCGGTGCATATTGTGACCCATTAAAATAGGCTCTCTCCTATTACGTACTTGACCATATTGCGACCCAAACCCTGAGCAGAGGCTTTGGGGCGCAATAAGGTCTATTAAATAATTTTTTGTGTGGTTTTCATCCGTTAGATGTCTCTGTTTGGTCGCAATATGCGCCCAGATTATCTTGGGTCGCAATATGGGGTGAAACTACCAATATATATATATATATATATATATATATATATATATATATATATATATATATATATATATATATATATATATATATATATTTTTTTAAATGTTGATTTGGAAGTCTCTGGCAGTCTGTTTAGCAATTTACAATACATTAATGATGTGTTCGGAGTGGTTTTGCTCCGATAATTACCGGCCAATTTTAAAAATCTTTTCTTCCTCAGATTTGGCTCTCGATGCTCTTTACAAAAGTTTCACCAAATTAGTCAGACAAATTTTGGATGCTATTATGATATATCAATGATATATTTTGTGTTTTGCTTCGGAACTTACCGACCGATTTTGATTTTTTTGTTTCTTAGCCTCACCATTGAATGATCCATATAAAAAAATTCATCAAAGCGGTCTGAAAAATCTTGCTTGACATTGTATTATATTATTGATATCTTTGGAGTGGTTTTGCTCCGGAACTTACCGACCGATTTTTTGTTTTTTTAGCCTCACCATTGGATGATCCATACAAAACATTCGTCAAAGCAGTCTGAAAATTTTTGGTTGACATTATATTATATTATTGATACCTTTGGAGTGGTTTTGCTCCGGAACTTACTGACCGATTTTGAAAATGTTTTGATTTTCAGACTCACCCTTCAATGGTCTATACGGGGTGAGCTCAGGTGGCCGCGGAGATGAACGGAGGGGACCCGGGGCCAACCCAGGAATGAGGACGAACTCAGGGGGCCCTGGGTCGAGCTCAGGGGGCCCTGGGTCGAAATCAGGGGCCCAGGGTCGAGCTCATGGACGGGGACGAACTCAGCGGGCCTTTGGGCGACCTCAGGGACGGAAACGAACTCAGGATGCCCTGGGTCGAGCTTAGGGGGCCATGGGAATGAATTCGAGGGACCCTTAACGAGCTCAGGCCCCCCCTTCCCCCCGGAATGAACTCAAGGACTCGGGGCGACCTCAGGGGGCCCTGAGTCGAGCAGCTCAGGGGGCCCGGGGCGACCTCAGGGTACCCTGGGCGAGGTCAGAGGGCCCTGAGAACGAGGTCAGGGAGCCCTGGGGCGAGCTCAGGGGGCCTGGGGTGACTTCAGGGATGGGGACGAACTCAGGGGGCCCTGGGTCGAGCTCAGGGGGCCTGGGGCGAGATCAAGGGGCCCCGGGGCGAGCTCAGGGGCCAGGGGATGAGTTCAGGGGCCCGGGGCGACCTCAGGGCCCGAGGAGGTCAGGGTTCCCCGAGAAATAATTCAGAGCGCCCCGAGGCGAGCTCAGGGCGGCCCAAGACGAGCTCAGGGATGGGGACGAACTCAGCAAGCCCTGGGATAAGTTCAGGTGGCCCGGGGCGACCTCAGGGGGCCCGGAAAGAACTCAGGGGGCCCGGGGGTCTCAGGGCCCCGTGGGCGAGGTCAGGGGACCCCGGGAAATAATTTAGGGGCCCGGAGCAAGCTCAGGGATGGGGAAGAACTCATGGGGCCCTGGTGCAAGCTCAGGGAGCCCTGAGGCCAAGCTCAGGAACGGGGAGGAACTCAGTGGGCCCTTGGGCGACCTCAGGGACGAAAACGAACTCAGGATGCCCTGGGGAGAGCTCAGGGGGCCCTGGGGATGAATTTGGGGACCCTTGGCGAGCTCAGGGCCCCCCGGGAATGAACTCACGGGCTCGGGGCGATCTCAGGGGGCCCCGAGGGCGAGCTCCGGGGCCCTGGGGCGAGCTGAGAGACGAGGACGAAGTCAGTGGGTCTTTGGGCAACCTCCGGGACGGAAACAAACTCACGATTCCCTGAGTCGAGCTCAGGGGGCCTGGGGCGAGATCAAGGGGCCCCGGGAGGGATGAGCTCAGGACCCCGAGGAGGAGGTCAGGGTGCCCCGGGAAATAATTCAGGGAGCCCTGGGAGAGAGAGAGAGAGAGAGGGGGAGGGGGAGAGGGGGAGAGAGGGAGAGAGAGAGAGAGAAGGTTCGGTGTTTTCTTTTCCTGTTCTTTCTTTGGTTTTTTTGTATTTTGCCGTCTTTGGCTTTTTTGTGTTTTTGCCGTCTTTGGCTTTTTGTTTTTGCCATCTTTGGTTTTTTACATTCATCAGGGGGCGAAGTCAGGAAGACGTTGACAGAAGTCGAGATCCATCGGTGCTGGCAGAAGTTATTGACTGGCCCTGAAAGGAGCTGGTTAATCAGTCTGACCGGTAGCTGGTTCGTTGATTAGTCTTGTGTGCGTTTTGTCTCCCTCCCCCACCCCCCCCGAATGTATAATGCCCGCCATTACGATCTTGTTGAGTTCAGGAATGACTTGCCAACGTAACTATTTAATGTTTTACTGCAGTGGAATATGAGTTACGAATCTTTATTCGCAGAGAGTGAGAGAGAGAGTGAGTGAGAGAGAGAGAGAAATCTCTCGTTCTCATACCGCCTTCTTTCTCTTTCTGTTTTCGTCGCTCGACAGATAAAACAAATTAATATGGCTCAAGTTTTCTTTCTTACGCATATCAAGCCAAAATATAGACATCTTTCAGACATATATACAGCACAGTTTCAGCCAGGTGATGAACAGTAGCAAGAGCCTGAACCACTTAAACTACGAAACTTAAACTTAACTAGAAAGTTAAACTTAACTAGAAACTTATCCACTTAAACCTGACACTTAAACTAAACACAAGAACGCTAAAAACATTAGAACACTATAACATGAACATCACATGAAGAAGCCAAAATATACAGCAGACATATTTCAGACTTATATGCAGCACATGATTTCAGCCAGGTGATGAACAGTAGCAAGAGCCTGAACCACTTAAACTAAGAAACTTAAACTTAAACCTAAAAACTTAGCCACTTAAACCTGAAACTTAAACTAAACACAAGAAATCTAAACATTAGTACACTATAACATGAACATCACGTGAACAAATCAAAATATACAGCGGACATATTTCAGACATATATGCAGCACATGATTTCAGCCAGGTGATGAACAGTAGCAAGAGCCAGTTAAGCTAAGACACTAAGAAAACAAGAACTAGTTTACGTCGGTTTGGATGATCCGATCACATCCTTCAACTTTAAGACGTATGAAGGCAGGCTGCGACGCGGCCACACGACGAACTTCGCCAGAACCACCCTCACGTTCGTGATGTTTGGTTCGACACCACGATGTGCCATGAGGTCCAGGATGGCGAGCTCCGCGGGCGTCCACGGCGTTGCAGCTGTCGAGAGAGGCTGCCTTCTCGTCTCAAGCTTCCTGCGCTGGTAGAAGGCCCGCAGCGGCCTCTGAATTCTGGTGCCTGTCTCCTCCTCCACTTCCATTGCATCAACGGGAGTTACACCTACTTGCAGCCTGGGTGTTTTTCGTGGTGGCGTGCTTTCTACTTCAGTTTACTGCACCGCCTGCTCTTGCTCTCCTGATGCCTGGACGATCTGTTTGGGCTCTGGTCCAGGTACCACCTCCGCTTGTTCTGGTCCCCCTGCCTCACGGGGTGACTGGACCGCCTCCTGTCGTCCTGGCTGCGACTGCAAGGCCCC
Organism: Lepas anatifera; assembly: GCA_034440635.1. Classification (NCBI taxonomy): domain Eukaryota; kingdom Metazoa; phylum Arthropoda; class Thecostraca; family Lepadidae; genus Lepas; species Lepas anatifera. The sequence goes on along the minus strand of JAOTON010000720.1, from coordinate 7,031 downwards.
ACTGCTGAATAAATACCGCAGGAACACAGCATTTGCATTTGCTTTCGAGGACGAGGAGTATGCTCAAGTTAACGGCCTGGCCATGGGTTCTCCTCTGAGCCCCGTGGCTGCTTGCTTATTCATGGAAATGCTCGAAGAGCAACACTTCGAAGTAATTATGGGACCTGACACAGTATGGCTAAGATATATAGACGACATTTTTGTTCTAGTGCCAGAGGAAATGAATTTGGAAGACAAACTGGTTCAGATGAACAATGTAGAGCCTTCCATCCAGTTTACGATCGAAACTGAGCAAGACAACAGAATACCTTTTCTGGACGTAGAGATTCTGAGGACTGACAACGAAGTGAAATTCAAAGTATACAGAAAGCCAACCAACTCTCAGGATTTCATACATTATTTTTCTGCCCATAGTGAGCGAGTAAAATCCGGAGTAATCATTGGGTTTTTCCTCCGTGCACTCCTTGTGTGCAGCAACGAATACCTCGAAGAGGAGATCAATCACATTTTCTCGTCGTTTCTAAAACTAAAATACCCTAAAGCATTTATCGTGAGATGTCTTTTGAAGGCAAAAAGATTAGAAATTCAAGAAAAACAAGAGCAACGCCACTGAGAACTATTGTAGGACCGAAAACATCTCAACACGGAATACTAGAAAGGACACTTAAACAAGCAGAGATTAGGTTTATTGCAAGCACAGGCTTGAAAATAGGAGACCTTATCAAAAAGAAGCAAGATTCGAAAAACAGCAATGAGAACAGCATCGTTTACAAAATTTCATGTCAAAACTGCACAAGATTCTACTACGGGGAGACGTATCGCGGCCTGCAAAAACGAATTAACGAACACAAATCAGACCTTAGAAATCATAAAACCACGAGTTCATTTGTAATACACTCCGAACAATTTGACCACTTACCAAACTGGAAAAATGCAGAAATTCTCCACAGAGGTCTACCAAAAAATAGAAGAAAGTTTTTGGAGTCGGCCCTAATTGAAAAAAAGAAAATCTAAATTCCAAGAGAGGAGATTTCGCAATATCAAAAATATTGGCAAATATTATCCACGTTTAGCCCACGTGAGTTCACAGAAACCTTCATGCGTCAACGGATAATTCTACCCTTCAAACACACGCTGAAGAAGTTACGAAACGCGTCCGTGTGCTTGCTTTTGAATATATATATATATATATATATATATATATATATATATATATATATATATATTTAATATCCAACTTGTCAGTGTGTTCCTTTACCTGTATCGTTCTGTCAAATGGATCCTCAACAGGTATTATAATCGTCGTGAAGCCCGTTGTCTTTACTGTTTTACCTCCCTCGTGGATTATTGACCACACACCTTCTTGAGGGAGGAGTTTTTTGTGTTGAGGTCTTTGACCAAGAGGCTTTTCCAAATGCCGGTCCTGTGGCCGCTGAACAGCGACAGTGCTATATATAGCACCTGGCGGAAGTTGCGAGCCTGGTCACTCGTGATCTCGCTCCGGTTTAGGTTCACGAAGGCTTCTAGCCAGCCTGTGGCTGTCCTGTACGTTCTCATCCTGTCTTCTGTGTCTTGGCGGACGTCCAGTGGTGTTTCTTGCTGCTTCATTACTCTTTTCGACTGTTCTTCAGCTCCTGATTTTGCCGAACGCTTCAGTTCGTAGGTCGCCATTGCCGCGAACTGGTTCAATAGTGACGTCCAGTCTGTTGCCAGATCATCCTCCACCGAGCTTAACAGCCCCGTGATGTGGGTGCATAGGCTCCGAATGGCCGCCACTGTACCTTTCCCCGCCGACTGGTGGTGCTCCAATGTATTACGGAGGGCTTGCCGGAGTTTTTCCATATTTCCTCTCGTGCACAGCACGTGCCTCCAATCTGTTGCCAGAATGTCAGCGCGCTTGCGCAGTCGTCGCAGGTGGCCCAAGTCCGCATCTGTTGCCCTGCTTGTTTCAGGGATCACCTCATCGGTCCAGTGTTCGCACTGGTCCCCGACCATTTGACGCGACTGAGTGAGCATGGCAGCCAGCTTGCTGCTGGCTGGCTGTGTCGGGCCGGCAGGCGGTCCCGTGCCAAGAAGTGGCAGTCCAGTTTTCCTGGCAGCTTCCGCCGTCAGGGCTACATTTTTGAAGCCAGAGTTTATGATCTGCCTCTGTAGCTCCATTTTGTCGCTGAGCAACAGGCCCGAGTGTGCCTTCTTCTTTTTTAAGTGCTTCAGCACTACAGACTTCAGTGCAGCGGGGCCCTTTACCAGCACAGACCCGCAGGGGCATGCTGCTGAAGTTTCCGCAGCTGGGTCAGCGAATGTTACCAACTGCTTATGCAGTGCCACGGGACAACCTGTCCCCGACACGCGGTGGCCAGGGTCGCTCTCTGACACATGACGTCGCATATACTTCGTTTCGACACGGCACCAGACCTTCCCTACAACCTTCTCCCAGAGGCCACTCGGCTTCCAGTACGTTAAATCACCGTTTGGAGGCGTAGTGGACGTGCGCTCATGAGGCTCTGCAGAATAAATATCAGGAAAGGCCCGCGACGTGCCCTCAAGGTGATCTTCAGAAGCTGCGTCTATAGGGATAACCTCTCTCCCAGCCAGCGATGCGGCGGTGAGTCACTCGACTCTGAAGACGCCGGCACGTAGTCAGCATCGCTGTCGTCAGCTGACTCTGGTTGGCGCATATCATCAGGGAGCCCCCTCGTCCGACTCATCGTTGATCAGGTTTTCTGAAACAAAGAGAACGCCGCCAAACTAAGTGAAACGGCATATTTTGGGCTCTCAGGGGCCTATATTTAAGTACATTTATCACCATTTAAAAGGAAAATTCACTTGGTTCTGCCCACGCTGCCTTGATCAGTATGGTGGAATTCGCAATGAACCCAGCATACTTGGAAGCTCACGGGGCAGAAATTTATGTCAAATTCTTCTTTTAAGAGATATTCATGCATTAAATTCTGATATATTCTATAATTTCCATATTTTCCGTACATCCTCATATCAGACCACAGATACAACTCTTCAGATCAAGTCTGAAAGCATCGGGGAAGGAATCAACTGGCACGCTCCACCTCAGGTTAAAGTTGAACCGAGAGTGACCCGGACCCTTCGAAGCGATCTACCAGAAGATTACCTAGGTTCGTTGTGAGGACTTTCTCCAGTCGAGTTTAAACAAGTTGATGGAGCTATCGACCTGTATTTCAGGCCTTCGTCAGCAGTTTAGAAGCACAATTCAAAAACAATCTAGACAACAAAACAAAAACTTCAAAACAAACTTCAAGCTTCAAAACAACAACTTCGTCAGCAGTTTAGAAGCACAATTCAAAAACAATCCTGGATTGTTTTTGAATTGTGCTTCTAAACTGCTGACGAAGGCCTGAAATACAGGTCGAAAGCTCCATCAACTTGTTTAAACTCGAGTGGAGAAAGTCCTCACAATGAACGAATTATGTACGACTCCGCTATGACATTTCGAGATTACCTAGGATTACCAGTCCTTGATGGTCCATCTTAGCCTAACTAAATACTCAAATGAAAGTGATTCAAAAAAGGGGATCTGAGTTAGCCCCACAGCAGTCTGAACTAGATCACTTCACAGCAAGGAGTAAGATCCACTGTTTTATTTGTCAGGACCATAAGTTGCGACGGCACTTGAAAAGCCACTACCTGTGTGGAAGTGCTCGCAGCTAATACAATACAATACAATGCATCGCATAACCTCAGCTGTGACAGTGTGTGGCAGGAACATCTGGACCGAGGACGCTATATCTGCTGTCCCTCACAAACCCACCAGCAGATAACAGCTCCAACGCAAACCAACAGCCGTGTATTACAGCAAAGCTGGAGCCAAATAACACGGCCTCAGTACGCACAATTCCAGAGACGTCATCTACAGCAGAGGCCGACACACACAGCGCATTCTGCACTAACAGATTTAAAATAATCGGCTCATACATACGCTAACCCACGACAGAGACCACTGACCTCACTTCATCTGTCATTGGGATGATTCATGCCCGTTGATGATTGGACAATAAACTAATAAACTAAACTAAACTCGTGCCGTCAGATACTACAGTACCGATCCAACGAACCACAAGCGGCGTAGACAAAACTCATGGACTGCAACGGAGATGAACAGGAAATGTTCGACCAAGTGTGACGGACATCCATATGCTGTCGTGCCTACCAACAAATAAAACCACGTTAAAAGGCTCCATTCTGGTGTTCAAGACATGGAAACCACTACCCACATATATCAAATCATAAAGCTCACAAAATTGGGAAGACAAATCCGCCTCCCACACCCACAGATAACAACTGGCATGGAAAATAGTACCACATGCGCCACAAGCCCTACACATCCAGCAACAGAGAACGTACCTACACCGAGATCTCTGCACCCCTACAGCAAGTACTTTCACTGTGTTTCCGCAGTAGACAGAGTCTCGCAAAGCCCTTTCCACACCTCTCGCAGTGGTGTTTGTAATCGTGCGTGTGGAGGGCGATGACATGGTTCTTCATGTTAGTACTTTGGGTAAACCTAGCCTCACAGTGTGGACACGGGTACGGCCGCTCCCCGGTGTGTTTTCGCATGTGAATCGTGAGTTCTGTCCGCGTAACGAACCGTGACGAGCACACCTCACACTTGTGCGCCTTCACTCCGTTGTGCGACTTCATGTGTGCGTTGTAGTTGTCGCGATCGTTAAAACTGTCTGCCACATAGTTCGCACTGTGCCACTACGATGCCAGTGTGGATGCGCTGGTGTCTGGCGAGATGACCCGAAAGTGCAAACGTTTTGCCACAGACGTCGCAGCTGTACGGCCTGAGGCCGGCGTGTATGGCCTGGATGTGGCGCCTCAGATCACTCTTTTGATTAAACAGCTTATTGCAGTGTTCACAGGGAAGCCGCCGTTCGTCGCTGTGGGTGACCAGATGTCGCCTCATGTTCCGGGACACGTCAGTAGAATATGCACATTTGTCACATTTATACTTTAAATCTCCGCCGACGTTTGCGTGCTTGTGCTTCACGTGCTTGTCCAGCATGTCCTGTTCTGCACAGTGGTGACTGGGGTGGTCGGTGCGGAGAATGTCGGCACCGCCTGCAACCACGGATAAATGTCAGATTGTAAAACCAACATTCGCCTTGCGTCCGCCTAAATGCGCTCCAGGCCTGCTTGTTTACCGCACTTTAACAAAAATTAAGATGCTATCTGATCACATTAATTTCTTAACTACGAGGATCGGATGGATTTATGTCCACGTCCATTACGAGGAGACGACATTAAACTTTTTCAGATAACACATCATGTTGGTTATCTCAGTCGACGGATGTATCACTCCCACAGGAGCGGCTTGGGTGTGAGATAACCCTCAAATAGCGAGGAGTCCCGGCACTCAAACAGTCTCACAGTCTCTGCACTTCACAGGATATGTTTCCCAGTGAGCCTGTCACCGCAATGAGCATGAACCTCGTCCCTTCTGTACCCTACTTTACTGGACCATCATGATGCTCTCACTCACTCACTCACTCACTCACTCACTCACTCACTCACTCACTCACTCACTACCACTCACTCACTCACTCACTCACTCACTCACTCACTCACTCACTCACCCTCTCACTCTCACTCTGCAAGGAAAACCCGCAATGTTTAAAACTCGCAACCTCGCAATTTGCAGGAGGGCCAAACATATTCAAATATGTAGGGGTGATTCAGCGACCAGTTCAAAAGACGTTTGATAATCGCACGCGTAATCCATGGAAAAAGAATCCGTTAATATCTGGCGACATCTCTAGACATTTAAATAGAAGTAAAGTATCCTGACATGTTCGTCCCGTGTAACTTCTGGACGAATATCAGAAGATAGAGCTGTGTTCATGCTCATTGAATCTTTGTCGAACTAAGGAGGTCATGTTGAAATAATAATCACGCGTGGGTGTCTTGTCCAGCGATAAAAAATGAGTGTTGTACGTTTTAAGTGGCTACCACTAATTATTTTTCATTCGATATCTGACACATCAAAGACACGCACGCTATTATTGGGGGATGAGATGGCTTAGTGGATAGCACCCTTGTCTTCTAAGCCACCGGTCCCGGGTTCAAGTCCGGCGGAGCCTCTGAATAAGTCGATCTGATCCACAAAATTCCTTCCAACAGGGTGAGAGTTGGCGACGCCGTATGATCTTGGCAGTTGGTGCGTCGCTAAACCCCACCAATTATTATTACACGCTATTATTGATTTTAGTGAATACGTGGTTTAACCTTTGTTACCCAGCAATACATAAATATGACGAGGAAGCCATCAATAACCACCATTTTGGTGTTTTTTATCAATAATCATTGGGGTGTTTATCTATGCATCAACTTGCAGGGTTATATGGCGTCGCCAACCCTTTCCCTGCGAAAAGGATTTTTCGGGTGCCAAATCGTTCCTTGCTCAGGGAATCCGCCGGGCCTAGAATCCGGGTCGGAAGTGTGAAAAGCCAGTTTGATAGCCACTAGACCACGGCGCCCCCACCTTACTATCAATATCTTATCAAAATCAGTTTGTACTTACCCGCAGTAGGGTGTGCGACTTCGACAACATACTCATGTATTTCTATCTTCACTTCCTCCTCCACCTTGACATCGATCTCTTCCTTGCATTGCACTGAAAATTAATGCAATCCGTCAGTCCTCTGCCAATCTGAGCGTCATCGTGGCCAAAATTTGGAGACGATTATATGAGATACATATAATCTCTTAGTCGACAGAAAATCCACTCCACCATGAGAAACAGGTTTTCCACCCTTCCAACTTATGCTAAAAAACGAAAATAAAAAAAAAAAGAAGGATTCCGCCTGAATCTAGCCATCACGAAACACATAAAAATAGAGGGTCTAGTCCCTTTACTCGCACTTTCTCTCTGGTGCAAACGTTTTCTTTACCAGTTTACTAAAATGCACCTTTGCGCCATCATTTGAGTTTCCAACTAAGTAACAATTAATCGATACATACCAAACAATACATCACAGGGCAACAGACGCTTTAGT
>JAOTON010000719.1:0-92601 GCA_034440635.1 Lepas anatifera | reverse complement strand
AGCGGGTTGGAACTCGGGACCTCGAGCATAAGCGGATCCAGAACATCAATACGGGGGTGGGGCTAAGGAGCTCGAGCATAGGCGGATCCAGGACATCAGTAGGGGGTGGGGCTAAGGAGCTCCAGCATAGGCGGATCCAGGACATAAGTATGGGTGTGGGGCTAAGGAGCTCGAGCAGAGGCGGATCCAGGACATCAGTACGGGGGTGGGGCTAAGGAGCTCGAGCAGAGGCGGATCCAGGACATCAGTACGGGGGTGGGGCTAAGGGGCTCGAGTATAGGCGGATCCAGGACATCAGTGCGGGGTGGGGCTCCGGAGCTCGAGTAAAGGCGGATCCAGGACATCAGTAGGGGGTGGGGCTAAGGAGCTCCAGCATAGGCGGATCCAGGACATAAGTATGGGTGTGGGGCTAAGGAGCTCGAGCAGAGGCGGATCTAGGACATCAGTACGGCGGTGGGGCTAAAGGGCTTGAGTATAGGCGGATCAAGGACATCAGTACGGGGGTGAGGCTATGGAGCTCGAGCATAAGCGGATCCAGGACATCAGCACGTGGGTAGGGGCTAAGTAGTTCGAGCATAAGCTGATCCAGGGCAGTACAGAGGTGGGGCTACGGAGTTCGAGCATAGGCGAATCGAGGACATCAGTAAGGGGGTGGGGTAAGGAGCTCGAGCATAGGCGGATCCAGGACATCAATGGGGGGTAGGGGCTACGAAGTTCGAGCATAGGCGGATCCAGGACATCAGTAGGGAGGTGGAGTAAGGAGCTCTACCATAGGCGGATCCAGGACATCAGTAGGGGGTAGGGGCTAAGGAGCTCGAGCATAGGCGGATCCAGGACATTAGTGCAGGGGTGGGGCTCCGGAGCTCGAGTAAAGGCGGATCCAGGACATCTGTATGGGGGTGGGGCTAAGGAGCTGGAGCATAGGCGGATCCAGGACATAAGTAGGGGTGTGGGGCTAAGGAGCTCGAACAGAGGCGGATCCAGGACATCAGTACGGGGGTGGGGCTAAGGGGCTCGAGTATAGGCGGATCGAGGACATCAGTACGGGGGTGGGGCTAAGGAGCTCGAGCATAAGCGGATCCAGGACATCAGCACGGGGGTAGGGGCTAAAGAGTTCGAGCATAGGCGGATCCAGGATATCAGTACGAGGGTGGGGCTAAGGAGCTGGAGCATAAGCGGAGCCAGGTTATCAGTACGGGGGTAGAGGCTAAGGAGTTTGAGCATGGGCGGATCCAGCATATCGGTACGGGGATTGATCTAAGGAGATCCAGCATAGGCGGATCCAGGACATCTGTACGGAGGTGAGGTTAAGGAGCTCGAGCATAGGCGGATCCAGGACATCAGTATGGGTGTCGGGCTTAGGAGCTCGAGCAGAGGCGGATCCAGGACATCAGTACGGGGCTGGGGTAAGAGGCTTGAGTATAAGCGGATCAAAGACATCAGTACGGGGGTGGGGCTAAGGAGCTCGAGCATAAGCGGATCCAGGGCATCAAGGGGCTAAAGAGTTAAAACAGGTAGGGGCTAAAGAGTTAAAACATAAGCGGATCCAGGACATCAGTACGGGGTGGGGGCTAAGGAGCTCGAGCATAAGCGGATTCAGGACATCAGTACGTGGGTGGGGCTAGGGAGCTCGAGCATAGGCGGATCCAGGACATCAGTAGGGGTAGTGGCTAAAGAGTTCAAGCATAGGCGGTTCCATGGCAGTATAGAGGTGGGGCTACGGAGTTCGAGCATAGGCAGATCCAGGACATATGTAAGGGGGTGGGCTAAGGAGCTGGAGCATAGGCAGATCCAGGACATCAGTTCGGTGGTGGGGCTGAGGTCTCGAGCTGGGGCATAATTCGGTAACAAATAGGCTGAATAGGGTGGAAATCTGCAGGTATAGGTTAACTACCGTCGGAAAACCCATCATATTTTATATCGTATCTCCTTTCTTCTCGTCATGCCCAGTCTTTGCTTAACAAAACAAACATTATGCGTGTGTTTATTTCTTTGATGATATGAACAGAGGGCAGGCGTGGTGCAGTATGCAGAGACATGCTAATTTAGGAAAACATGGGCCTAGACAGGGGATTGAATGGAGCCATAATGAGAACACAAAACCTAAAACTCCAACATTGCGTTGTTATAAGTATCAAACTGCTGAAAAAAACTCGCCTGTCAATCGAACTGTTTGGCTAACGTACATTGTCACCGGCTTCTCCAGCGCCAGAGCGGCACCTGCCGAGGCCGCAGGCCGAGGTTGTTGTTGTTGTCTGTTCTGAGCGCTTGTTTTAGAGACCTAAAACTTTTGTGGATAGAAGGCACTTCCAAATGAATAAGCACCACGGTTGTCAATTTTCAAAATTTTCAAAATTTTGCCCAGAATTTTGCATTATGTGATTTTTAACTTTTATTTTTCTATTTTTTCCTAATTCATCTACAGTCTTCAAACTTCCACCCCTTTACATCAGGGAAATTTGTAGTTCACACAAAAAGGTGGAAAGGAAAAGCTTTAAATTTAGGGCTCTAAATTAGCTTTTAAACTTTGCACCCTAAATTTGGCATAAAACCATGGTCTAAACTACAGGCTCGAAATATCTGAAGCTACAGCAGTTCAGGTTCTGAGCAAATATCAACTTAAAGGCCGGTTTGTGCCGTACTGCACAAACACAGAAACAAAACAAAAACGAAAATTTAACGGTCCTTTTTGGCCCATTCCGTGAAGGTCTGCATTTCCCAAAATATCATTCAAACCCTTATATCTTCCGATCTAATTAATAAAAATTAGTTCCCATTTCAGATAATAAAAGAGAATAGCCTCCTTTATTATATATTTAGAGATAAAAACTTTCAGACTGAAACTTTTTATTTTATAGGCAAAAGTAAAATATAAGTTTTTAAAAATTTTATTCTTAGCCCTCTCGTTTCCAGACCATGATAGCTACGGTCATGAACTTAACACGGCTGGATAGAAAACTTCGTTGCCGTCATTTTTCTCACTCATACCCCCCACTTATCTCTTACGGCTGCCCCGCTATAAGCCGTAAAATACATTTCAAAGTGGTAATTTTATCATTTCATTTTTGCTTCACACCGGGGTTTAGGGTGGTTAGAGTCATTGGAGGGAAATGAAATTTTGCATGCAGCTAGGTAAGAGACATATGTCGACATACCATCCGCATAGATATCAATGAAACATCAAGTTACCTTTACAAACATGCCGTTTCTCCACGCATCGTTGTAGCAAATCACCACGCGTCACCCCTGCGTCCACGCCGCGGCAACGCCGGCGATCGGCGCGGCCGTTTCTGTTTATTTATGGTCTGGTAAAAAAGTACCCAATACTACCCATAATGCATCACAAGTAATTAGAGTACCGTAAAAGTCCGAGTTTACAATAAGAGTATTATGTTTCTGTTTTTGGACCATGGGTGGATCCAGCGAATAAGTAGGCTAGGTGCCCCCCCAACCTTCTCCCCCCATCCCCTTCCCCCAACCCCCCAATCGACCATCGGCGCCCTCTGAAATTGTAAAGACACGCCTCTCAAGTTCGATGACGCTCCCTGAAATGTCGCTTCCCATAGGCGGATCCAGGATTGACTATCGGGGGTGAGGTGGAAGGGGAAACTTCCTGGTGGGCGCTATCTACACCAGGGACGCCACTTTTGGCCGGAAAAACCTATCAAGTAGGCGCTAAAACCTATCAGTAGACCCCGATACCTGCATCTCGGGGAAAACGACATTTTAGGGGGTGCCATCGAACTTTCCAGGGGTTTCCGGGACAATTTCAGGGGGCGCTAAGATTTTATGGGGGGCACCTGTCCCCTTTCCCCCTTGGATCCGCCTATGTCGTTTCGGGGGGGCACGGAGGTGGGGTCGTTACGGGTGTGGGGGTAAGGAGCTCGAGCATAAGCGGATCCAGGACATCAGCATGGGGGTAGGGGCTAAAGAATTCGAGCATAGGCGGACCCAGGACATCAGTACGAGGGTGGGGCTAGGGAGTTAGAGCATAGGCGGATCCAGGACATCGGTACGAGGGTCGGGCTAGGGAGTTAGAGCATAGGTGGATCCAGGACATCGGTACGAGGGTCGGGCTAGGGAGTTAGAGCATAGGCGGATCCAGGACATTAGTACGGGAATGGGGCTAAGCAGCTGAGCATTAGCGGATTCAGGACATCAGTACGGGGTGAGACTCGGGAGTTCCAGCATAGGCGGATCCAGGACATCAGTACGGAGGTGGGGCTAAGAAGTTCAAGCATAGGCGGATCCAGGACATCAGTACGGGGGTGGGGCTAAGGAGCTCCAGAAAGGCGGATCCAGGCCTCAGTACGGGGATGGGGCTAAGGAGCTCGAGCATAGGCGGATCCAGGACATCAGTACGGTGGTGGGGCTCGTGCGTTCCAGCATAGGCGGATCCAGGACATTAGTAGGGTGGTAGGGGCTAAAGAGTTCGAGTATAGGCGAATCCAGGGCAGTAAGGAGGTGGGGCTACGGAGTTCGAGCATAGGCAGATCCAGGACATCAGTTCGGGGGTGGGGCTAAGGAGCTCGAGCATAGGCGGATCCAGGACATCAGTGCAGGGGTGTGGCTCCGGAGCTCGAGTAAAGGCGGATCCAGGACATCAGTACGGGGGTGGGGCTAAGGAGATCGAGCATAGGTGGATCCAGGACATCTGTACGGGGGTGGGGCTAAAGAGCTGGAGCAGAGGCGGATCCAGGACATCAGTATGGGTGTATGGCTAAGGAGCTCGAGCAGAGGCGGATCCAGGGCATCAGTACGGGGGTGGGGCTAAGGGGTTCGAGTATAGGCGGATAAAGGACATCAGTACAGAGGTGGGGCTAAGGAGCTCAAGCATAAGGGGATCCAGGACATCTGCACAGGGGTAGGGGCTAAAGAGTTCGAGCATAGGCGGATCCAGGACATCAGTACGGGGGTGGGGCTAAGGAGCTCGAGTATAAGCAGAGCCAGGATATCAGTACGGGGTTAGAGGCTAAGGAGTTTGAGCATAGGCGGATCCAGCATATCGGTACGGGGATGGGGCTAAGAAGATCCAGCATAGGCGGATCCAGGACATCTGTACGGAGGTGGGGCTAAGGAGCTCGAGCATAGGCAGATCCAGGACATCAGTATGGGTGTCGGGCTAAGGAGCTCGAGCAGAGGCGGATCCAGGACATCAGTACGGGGCTGGGGCTAAGGGGCCTGAGTTTAGGCGGATCAAAGACATCAGTACGGGGGTGGGGCTAAGGAGCTCGAGCATAAGCGGATTCAGGACATCAGTACGTGGGTGGGGCTCGGCAGCTCGAGCATAGGCGGATCCAGGACATCAGTAGGGGTAGGGGCTAAGGAGTTCAAGCATAGGCGGATCCAGGGCAGTATAGAGGTGGGGCTACGGAGTTCGAGCATAGGCAGATCCAGGACATATGTAAGGGGGTGGGGTAAGGAGCTCGAGCATAGGCGGATCCAGGACATCAGTTCGGTGTTGGGGCTGAGGTCTCGAGCTGGGGCATAACTCGGTAACAAATAGGCTGAATTGGGTCAAAATCTGCAGGTATAGGTGAAATACCGTCGGAAAACCCATCATATTTTATATTGTATCTCCTTTCTTCTCGTCATGCCCAGTCGTTGCTTAACAAAACAAACACTATGCGTGTGTTTATTTATTTGATGACATGAACAGAGGGCAAGCGTGGTGCAGTATGCAGAGACATGATAATTTAGGAAAACATGGGCCTAGACAGGGGATTGAATTGAGCCATAATGAGGACACAAAACCTAAAACTCCAACATTGCGTTGTTATAAGTATCAATTTGCTGAAAAAACTCGCCTGTCAATCGAACTGTTTGGCTAACGTACATTGTCACCGGCTTCTCCTGCGCCAGAGCGGCACCTGCCGAGGCCGCAGGCCGATGTCAGAAGCCGGTGACGAACGAAGTAAGAAACGGCTTCTATTCTGACAGTTTTTCCGGTCTCGTCGTCGTCGTTGTCTGTTGTTGTTGTTGTTGTCTGTTCTGAGCGCTGGTATCAGAGACCTAAAACTTTTGTGGATAGAAGGCACTTCCAAATAAATAAGCACCACGGTTGTCAATTTTCAAAATTTTCAAAATTTTGCCCAGAATTTTGCATTATGTGATTTTTAACTTTTATTTTTCTATTTTTTGCTAATTCATCTAGACTCTTCAAACTTGCACCCTTTTACATCAGGGAAATTTTTAGTTCACACAAAAAGTTGGAAAGAAAAAGCTTTAAATTTAGGGCTCTAAATTAGCTTTTAAACTTTGAACCCTAAATTTGGCATAAAACTCATTGTCTAAACTACAGGCTCAAAATATCTTAAGCTACAGCAGTTCAGGTTCTGAGTCAAATATCAACTTAAAGGCCGGTTTGTGCAGTACTGCACAAACATAAAAACAAAACAAAAACGGAAATTTAAGGGTCCTTTTTGGCCCATTCCGTGAAGGTCTGCATTTCCCAAAATATCATTCAAACCCTTATATCTTCCGATCTAATTGATAAAAATTAGTTCCCATTTCAGATAATAAGAGAGAATAGCCTCCTTTATTATATATTTAGAGATAAAAACTTTTAGGCTGAAACTTTTTATTGTATAGGCAAAAATAAAATATAAGTTTTTAAAATTTTTATTCTCAGCCCCCTGGTTTCCAGACCATGATAGCTACGGTATTGAACTTAACACGGCTGGATAGAAAACTTCGTTGCCGTCATTTTTCTCACTCATACCCCCACTTATCTCTTACGGCTTCCGCGCTATAAGCCGTAAAATGCATTTCAAAGTGGTAATTTTATCAGTTCATTTTTGCTTCACACCGGGGTTTAGGGTGGTTAGAGTCATTGGAGGGAAATGAAATTTTGCATGCAGCTAGGTAAGAAACATATGTCGACATTCCATCTGCATATATATCAATGAAACACCAAGTTACCTTTACTAACATGCCGTTTCTCCACGCATCGTTGTAGCAAATTACCACGCGTCACCCCTGCGTCCACGTCGCGGCAACGCCGGCGATCGGCGCGGCCGTTTCTGTTTATTTATGGTCTGGTAAAAAGTACCCAACACTACTCATAATGCATCACAAGTAATTAGAGTACCGTAAAAGTCTGAGTTTACAATAAGAGTATTATGTTTCTGTTTTTGGACCATGGGTGGATCCAGGGAATAAGTAGGCTAGGTGCCCCCCCCACCCTTCTCCCCCCATCCCCTCCCCCAACCCCCAATCGACCATCGGCGCCCTCTGAAATTGTAAAGACACGCCTCTCAAGGTCGATGACGCTCCCTGAAATGTCGCTTCCCATACGTGGATCCAGGATTGCCTATCGGGGGCGAGGTGGAAGGGGAAACTTCCTGGTGGGCGCTATCTACACCAGGGACGCCACTTTTGGCCGGAAAAACCTATCAAGTAGGCGCTAAAACCCATCAGTAGACCCCGACACCTGCATCTCGGGGAAAACGACATTTCAGGGGGTGCCATCGAACTTTCCAGGGGTTTCCGGGACAATTTCAGGGGGCGCTAAGATTCTATGGGGGCACCTGTCCCCTTTCCCCTTGGATCCGCGTATGTCGTTTCGGGGGCGGGGGGGCAAGGAGGTGGGGCGTTACTGGTGTGGGGGTAGGGAGATCGAGCATAATCGGATCCAGGACATCAGCATGGGGGTAAGGGCTAAAGAGTTCGAGCATAGGCGGACCCAGGACATCAGTACAAGGGTGGGGCTAAGGAGTTAGAGCATAGGCGGATCCAGGACATCAGTACGAGGGTCGGGCTAGGGAGTTAGAGCATAGGCGGATCCAGGACATTAGTACGGGGATGGGGCTAAGCAGCTGAGCATTAGCGGAATCAGGACATCAGTACGGGGTGAGACTCGGGAGTTCCAGCATAGGCGGATCCAGGACATCAGTAGGGGGGGTAGGGGCTACGGAGTTCGAGCATAGGCGGATCCAGGATATTAGTACGGGGATGGGGCTAAGGAGCTCGAGCAGAGGCGGATCTAGGACATCAGTACGGCGGTGGGGCTAAGAAGCTCGATCATAAGCGGATTCAGCTGATCAGTACGGGGGTGGGGCTCGGGAGCTCGAGCATAGTCGGATCCAGGACATCAGTAGGGGGTGGGGGCTAAGTAGTTCGAGCATAGGCGGATCCAGGGCAGTACAGAGGTGAGGCTACGAAGTTCGAGCACAGGCGGATCCAGGACATCAGTAAGGGGGTGGGGTAAGGAGCTCGAGCATAGGCGGATCCAGGACATCAGTGGGGGGGAGGGTAGGGGCTACGGAGTTCGAGCATAGGCGGATCCAAGACATCAGGAAGAAGGTGGGGTAAGGAGCTCGAGCATAGGCGGATCCAGGACATCAGTAGGGGGGTAGGGGCTAAGGAGTTCGCACATATGCGGATCCAGGACATCAGTGCAAGGGTGTGGCTCCGGAGCCTGAGTAAAGGCGGATCCAGGACATCAGTACGGGGGTGGGGCTAAGGAGATCGAGCATAGGTGGATCCAGGACATCTGTACGGGGGTGGGGCTAAAAAGCTGGAGTATAGGCGGATCCAGGACATCAGTATGGGTGTGGGGCTAAGGAGCTCGAGCAGAGGCGGATCCAGGGCATCAGTACGGGGGTGGGGCTAAGGGGTTCGAGTATAGGCGGATAAAGGACATCAGTACAGAGGTGGGGCTAAGGAGCTCAAGCATAAGCAGATCCAGGACATCAGTGGGGGGGGGGGGTAGGGGCTACGGAGCTCGAGCATAGGCGGATCCAGGACATCAGTAGGGGGGTAGGGGCTAAGGAGTTCGCGCATATGCGGATCTAGGACATCAGTACGGAGGTGGGGCTAAGAAGTTCGAGCATAGGCGGATCCAGGACATCAGTACGGGGGTGGGGCTAAGGAGCTCCAGCAAAGGCGGATCCAGGCCTCAGTACGGGGGTGGGGCTAAGGAGCTCGAGCATAGGCGGATCCAGGACATCAGTACGGTGGTGGGGCTCGGGCGTTCCAGCATAGGCGGATCCAGGACATTAGTAGGGTGGTAGGGAATAAAGAGTTTGAGTATAGGCGAATCCAGGCCAGTACGGAGGTGGGGCTACGGAGTTCGAGCATAGGCAGATCCAGGACATCAGTTCGGGGGTGGGGCTAAGGAGCTCGAGCATAGGCGGATCCAGGACATCAGTGCAGGGGTGTGGCTCCGGAGCCTGAGTAAAGGCGGATCCAGGACATCAGTACGGGGGTGGGGCTAAGGAGATCGAGCATAGGTGGATCCAGGACATCTGTACGGGGGTGGGGCTAAAGAGCTGGAGTATAGGCGGATCCAGGATCTCAGTATGGGTGTGGGGCTAAGGAGCTCGAGCAGAGGCGGACCCAGGGCATCAGTACGGGGGTGGGGCTAAGGGGTTCGAGTATAGGCGGATAAAGGACATCAGTACAGAGGTGGGGCTAAGGAGCTCAAGCATAAGCGGATCCAGGACATCAGCAGAGGGGTAGGGGCTAAAGAGTTCGGGCATAGGCGGATCCAGGACATCAGTACGGGGGTGGGGCTAAGGAGCTCGAGCATAAGCGGAGCCAGGATATCAGTACGGGGTTAGAGGCTAAGGGGTTTGAGCATAGGCGGATCCAGCATATCGGTACGGGTATGGGGCTAGGAGATCCAGCATAGGCGGATCCAGGACATCTGTACGGAGATGGGGCTAAGGAGCTCGAGCATAGGCGGATCCAGGACATCAGTATGGGTGTCGGGCTAAGGAACTCGAGCAGGGGCGGATCCAGGACATCAGTACGGGGCCGGGGCTAAGGGGCTCGAGTATAGGCGGATCAAAGACATCAGTACGGGGGTGGGGCTAAGGAGCTCGAGCATAAGCGGATCCAGGACATCAAGAGGCTAAAGAGTTAAAACAGGTAGGGGTTAAAGAGTTAAAACATAAGCGGATCCTGGACATCAGTACGGGAGTGGGGCTAAGGAGATCGAGCATAAGCGGATTCAGGACATCAGTACGTGGGTGGGGCTCGGGAGCTCGAGCATAGGCTGATCCAGGACATCATTAGGGGTAGGGGCTAAGGAGTTCAAGCATAGGCGTGTCCAGGGCAGTATAGAGGTGGGGCTACGGAGTTCGAGCATAGGCAGATCCAGGACATATGTAAGGGGTTCGGGCAAGGAGCTCGAGCATAGGCGGATCCAGGACATCAGTTCGGTGGTGGGGCTGAGGTCTCGAGCTGGGGCATAACTCGGTAACAAATAGGCTGAATTTGGTGAAAATCTGCAGGTATGGGTGAAATACCGTCGGAAAACCCATCATATTTTATATTGTATCTCTTTTCTTCTCGTCATGCCCAGTCTTTGCTTAACAAAACAAACATTATGCGTGTGTTTATTTATTTGATGATATGAACAGAGGGCAAGCGTGGTGCAGTATGCAGAGACATGCTAATTTAGGAAAACATGGGCCTAGACAGGGGATTGAATGGAGCCATAATGAGAACACAAAACCTAAAACTCCAACATTGCGTTGTTATAAGTATCAAACTGCTGAAAAAACTCGCCTGTCAATCGAACTCTTTGGCTAACGTACATTGTCACCGGCTTCTCCTGCGCCAGAGCGGCACCTGCCGAGGCCGCAGGCCGAGGTTGATGTTGTTGTTGTCTGTTCTTAGCGCTGGTATCAGAGACCTAAAGCTTTTGTGGATAGAAGGCACTTCCAAATGAATAAGCACGACGGTTGTAAATTTTCTAAGTTTTCAAAATTTTGCCCAGAATTTTGCATTATGTGATTTTTAACTTTTATTTTTCCATGTTTTGCTAATTCATCTAGACTCTTCAAACTTGCACCCTTTTACATCAGGGTAATTGGTAGTTCACACAAAAAGTTGGAAAGAAAAAGCTTTAAATTTAGGGCTCTAAATTAGCTTTTAAACTTTGCACCCTAAATTTGGCATAAAACTCATGGTCTAAACTACAGGCTCGAAATATCTGAAGCTACAGCAGTTCAGGTTCTGAGTCAAATATCAACTTAAAGTTCGGTATGTGCAGTACTGCACAAACACAGAAACAAAACAAAAACGGAAATTTAAGGGTCCTTTTTGGTCCATTCCGTGAAGGTCTGCATTTCCCAAAATATCATTCAAACCCTTATATCTTCCGATCTAATTGATAAAAATTAGTTCCCATTTCAGATAATAAAAGAAAATAGCCTCCTTTAATATATATTTAGAGATAAAAACTTTCAGACTGAAACTTTTTATTTTAGAGGCAAAAATAAAATAAAAGTTTTTAAAATTTTTATTCTCAGCCCCCTGGTTTCCAGACAATGATAGCTACGGTATTGAACTCAACACGGCTGGATAGAAAACTTCGTTGCTGTCATTTTTCTTACTCATACCCCCCACTTATCTCTTACGGCTTCCGCGCTAACAGCCGTAAAATACATTTCGAAGTGGTAATTTTATCGGTTTATTTTTGCTTCACACCAGGATTTCGAATGGTTAATATAGATGGAAGTGGATAAAATTCGGCAAAAAGCTAGTTCAAAGACATATCTTGCCATCGCAGCAGGTTGCATATCATAGCAACAACAGTGTACCTTTAATTAAATGAAATACACAATGCTAGTATGTTTCCCGCTCGAAAACTCACCCCGCCGTTCGGCCGTAGCGTCGCTGCGGGCGGCGCACTTGTAGCTGCTATGCGAGACAGATACCATAGCTATCTACGCATGCTATAGACCAGCACGAATGCCCGGTGGTGGCAGGGTAGTCTGTCTCGTTTCGGCTCCTCTACTCGTGAGGCGTGCGCGTTGTCTATTAGATATTCACATCAGTCGGACGGCCGGGTGGCGGCCGTGCGGTAGGGGCCTGCGCGCTGCGGCGACTTGCGACGAATAAAAAACAAAATGGTGGTCAGAAACTGGTTTGGTTGTTTGGTTTGTTGTGTTTTGTTTCTTTATGTGTGTCTTAATCTTACTGTGTATGTGTGTGATAGGTCCGGTAAAAGTGATGTGTTTTATGAGAGAGATAAGAGAGGCCCCACCACTTAAGCCTTCGGGCTTTTGCGTCAATCTCTTTGTTATACCTGTCATATTGTTTCCGTCCAATAAAAGTTTATCATCTGTCTATCTATCTACCCACTAGTTAATGCATCCTCTAACCATAGGTAGCACTGGCCAAAGGATCCACCGTTGCACACCATTTCTTTCCCAGCCGAATAAACCTATTTGTGGTAATACCATGACACGTGACTCCTTGCACTCCCTGCTTAAATAAACTTAATAAGCAGTGGCAGATCCAGGCCATTAGTATGGGGGTGGGGCTAACGAGCTCGAGCATAGGCGGATCCAAGACATAAGTACCGGGGTGGGGCTAGTGAGCTCGAGCATAGGCGGATCCAGGACATCAGTTCGGGGGTGGGGTTAAGGAGCTCGAGCATAGGCGGACCCAGGTCATCAGTACGAGGTTGGGCTAAGGAGATCGAGCATGGGCGAATCCAGGACATCAGCACGGAGGTGGGGCTCGGGAGCTGGAGCATAGGCAGATACAGGACATCAGTAAGGGGTGGGGGGCTAAGGAGTTCAAGCATAGGCGGATCCAGGGCAGTACAGAGGTGGGGCTAGGGAGTTCGAGCATAGGCGGATCCAGGACATCAGTAAGGGGGTGGGGTAAGGAGCTCGACCATAGGCGGATCCGGGACATCAGTAGGGGGTAGGGGCTAAGGAGTTCGGGTATAGGCGGATCCAGGACATCAGTACGGAGGTGGGGCAAAGAAGTTCGAGCATAGGCGGATCCAGGACATCAGTACGGGAGTGGGGCTAAGGAGCTCGAGCATAGGCGGATCCAGGACATAAGTATGGGTGTGGGGCTAAGGAGATCGAGCAGAGGCGGATCCAGGACATCAGTACGGGGGTGGGGCTAAGGAGCTGGAGCATAGGCGGATCCAGGACATAAGTATGGGTGTGGGGCTAAGGAGCTCGAGCAGAGGTGGATCCAGGACATCAGTACGGGGGTGAGGCTAAGGGGCTCGAGTATAGGCGGATCAAGGACATCAGCACGGGGGTAGGGGCTAAAGACTTCTAGCATAGGCGGATCCAGGACATCAGTACGGGGGTGGGGCTAAGGAGATCGGGCATAGGCGGATCCAGGGCATCTGTACGGGGGTGGGGCTAAGGAGCTGGAGCATAGGCGAATCCAGGACATAAGTATGGGTGTGGGGCTAAGGAGCTCGAACAAAGGCGGATCCAGGACATCAGAACGGGGGGTGGGGCTAAGGGGCTCGAGTATAGGCGGATCAAGGACATCAGTACGGAGGTTGGGCTAAGGAGCTCGAGCATAAGCGGATCCAGGACATCAGTACGGGGGTGGTGTTAAGGAGCTCGAGCATAAGCGGATTCAGCTCATCAGTACGGGGGTGGGGCTCAGGAGCTCGAGCATAGGCGGATCCAGGACATCAGTAGGGGGTGGGGGCTAAGGATTTCAAGCATAGGCGTATCCAGGGCAGTACAGAGGTGGGGCTACGGAGTTCGAGCATAGGCGGACCCAGGACATCAGTAAGGGGGTGGGGTAAGGAGCTCGACCATAGGCGGATCCAGGACATCAGTAGGGGGTAGGGGCTAAGGAGTTCGGGCATAGGCGGATCCAGGACATCAGTACGGAGGTGGGGCAAAGAAGTTCGAGCATAGGCGGATCCAGGACATCAGTACGGGAGGTGGGGCTAAGGAGCTCGAGCATAGGCCGATCCAGGACATCAGTGCGGGGTGGGGCTCCGGAGCTCGAGTAAAGGCGGATCCAGGACATCAGTACGGGGCTGGGGCTAAGGGGCTCGAGTTTAGGCGGATCAAAGACATCAGTACGGGGGTGGGGCTAAGGAGCTCGAGCATAAGCGGATTCAGGACATCAGTACGTGGGTGGGGCTCGGCAGCTCGAGCATAGCCGGATCCAGGACATCAGTAGGGGTAGAGGCTAGGGAGTTCAAGCATAGGCGGATCCAAGGCAGTATAGAGGTGGGGCTACGGAGTTTGAGCATAGGCAGATCCAGGACATATGTAAGGGGGTGGGGTAAGGAGCTCGAGCATAGGCGGATCCAGGACATCAGTTCGGTGTTGGGGCTGAGGTCTCGAGCTGGGGCATAACTCGGTAACAAATAGGCTGAATTGGGTCAAAATCTGCAGGTATAGGTGAAATACCGTCGGAAAACCCATCATATTTTATATTGTATCTCCTTTCTTCTCGTCATGCCCAGTCGTTGCTTAACAAAACAAACACTATGCGTGTGTTTATTTATTTGATGACATGAACAGAGGGCAACCGTGGTGCAGTATGCAGAGACATGATAATTTAGGAAAACATGGGCCTAGACAGGGGATTGAATTGAGCCATAATGAGGACACAAAACCTAAAACTCCAACATTGCGTTGTTATAAGTATCAATTTGCTGAAAAAACTCGCCTGTCAATCGAACTGTTTGGCTAACGTACATTGTCACCGGCTTCTCCTGCGCCAGAGCGGCACCTGCCGAGGCCGCAGGCCGATGTTGATGTTGTTGTTGTCTGTTCTTAGCGCTGGTATCAGAGACCTAAAGCTTTTGTGGATAGAAGGCACTTCCAAATGAATAAGCACGACGGTTGTAAATTTTCTAAGTTTTCAAAATTTTGCCCAGAATTTTGCATTATGTGATTTTTAACTTTTATTTTTCTATGTTTTGCTAATTCATCTAGACTCTTCAAACTTGCACCCTTTTACATCAGGGTAATTGGTAGTTCACACAAAAAGTTGGAAAGAAAAAGCTTTAAATTTAGGGCTCTAAATTAGCTTTTAAACTTTGCACCCTAAATTTGGCATAAAACTCATGGTCTAAACTACAGGCTCGAAATATCTGAAGCTACAGCAGTTCAGGTTCTGAGTCAAATATCAACTTAAAGTTCGGTATGTGCAGTACTGCACAAACACAGAAACAAAACAAAAACGGAAATTTAAGGGTCCTTTTTGGCCCATTCCGTGAAGGTCTGCATTTCCCAAAATATCATTCAAACCCTTATATCTTCCGATCTAATTGATAAAAATTACTTCCCATTTCAGATAATAAAAGAAAATAGCCTCCTTTAATATATATTTAGAGATAAAAACTTTCAGACTGAAACTTTTTATTTTAGAGGCAAAAATAAAATAAAAGTTTTTAAAATTTTTATTCTCAGCCCCCTGGTTTCCAGACAATGATAGCTACGGTATTGAACTCAACACGGCTGGATAGAAAACTTCGTTGCTGTCATTTTTCTTACTCATACCCCCCACTTATCTCTTACGGCTTCCGCGCTAACAGCCGTAAAATACATTTCGAAGTGGTAATTTTATCGGTTTATTTTTGCTTCACACCAGGATTTCGAATGGTTAATATAGATGGAAGTGGATAAAATTCGGCAAAAAGCTAGTTCAAAGACATATCTTGCCATCGCAGCAGGTTGCATATCATAGCAACAACAGTGTACCTTTAATTAAATGAAATACACAATGCTAGTATGTTTCCCGCTCGAAAACTCACCCCGCCGTTCGGCCGTAGCGTCGCTGCGGGCGGCGCACTTGTAGCTGCTATGCGAGACAGATACCATAGCTATCTACGCATGCTATAGACCAGCACGAATGCCCGGTGGTGGCAGGGTAGTCTGTCTCGTTTCGGCTCCTCTACTCGTGAGGCGTGCGCGTTGTCTATTAGATATTCACATCAGTCGGACGGCCGGGTGGCGGCCGTGCGGTAGGGGCCTGCGCGCTGCGGCGACTTGCGACGAATAAAAAACAAAATGGTGGTCAGAAACTGGTTTGGTTGTTTGGTTTGTTGTGTTTTGTTTCTTTATGTGTGTCTTAATCTTACTGTGTATGTGTGTGATAGGTCCGGTAAAAGTGATGTGTTTTATGAGAGAGATAAGAGAGGCCCCACCACTTAAGCCTTCGGGCTTTTGCGTCAATCTCTTTGTTATACCTGTCATATTGTTTCCGTCCAATAAAAGTTTATCATCTGTCTATCTATCTACCCACTAGTTAATGCATCCTCTAACCATAGGTAGCACTGGCCAAAGGATCCACCGTTGCACACCATTTCTTTCCCAGCCGAATAAACCTATTTGTGGTAATACCATGACACGTGACTCCTTGCACTCCCTGCTTAAATAAACTTAATAAGCAGTGGCAGATCCAGGCCATTAGTATGGGGGGTGGGGCTAACGAGCTCGAGCATAGGCGGATCCAAGACATAAGTACCGGGGTGGGGCTAGTGAGCTCGAGCATAGGCGGATCCAGGACATCAGTTCGGGGGTGGGGTTAAGGAGCTCGAGCATAGGCGGACCCAGGTCATCAGTACGAGGTTGGGCTAAGGAGATCGAGCATGGGCGAATCCAGGACATCAGCACGGAGGTGGGGCTCGGGAGCTGGAGCATAGGCAGATACAGGACATCAGTAAGGGGTGGGGGCTAAGGAGTTCAAGCATAGGCGGATCCAGGGCAGTACAGAGGTGGGGCTAGGGAGTTCGAGCATAGGCGGATCCAGGACATCAGTAAGGGGGTGGGGTAAGGAGCTCGACCATAGGCGGATCCGGGACATCAGTAGGGGGTAGGGGCTAAGGAGTTCGGGTATAGGCGGATCCAGGACATCAGTACGGAGGTGGGGCAAAGAAGTTCGAGCATAGGCGGATCCAGGACATCAGTACGGGAGTGGGGCTAAGGAGCTCGAGCATAGGCGGATCCAGGACATAACTATGGGTGTGGGGCTAAGGAGATCGAGCAGAGGCGGATCCAGGACATCAGTACGGGGGTGGGGCTAAGGAGCTGGAGCATAGGCGGATCCAGGACATAAGTATGGGTGTGGGGCTAAGGAGCTCGAGCAGAGGTGGTTCCAGGACATCAGTACGGGGGTGAGGCTAAGGGGCTCGAGTATAGGCGGATCAAGGACATCAGCACGGGGGTAGGGGCTAAAGACTTCTAGCATAGGCGGATCCAGGACATCAGTACGGGGGTGGGGCTAAGGAGATCGGGCATAGGCGGATCCAGGGCATCTGTACGGGGGTGGGGCTAAGGAGCTGGAGCATAGGCGAATCCAGGACATAAGTATGGGTGTGGGGCTAAGGAGCTCGAACAAAGGCGGATCCAGGACATCAGAACGGGGGTGGGGCTAAGGGGCTCGAGTATAGGCGGATCAAGGACATCAGTACGGAGGTTGGGCTAAGGAGCTCGAGCATAAGCGGATCCAGGACATCAGTACGGGGGTGGTGTTAAGGAGCTCGAGCATAAGCGGATTCAGCTCATCAGTACGGGGGGTGGGGCTCAGGAGCTCGAGCATAGGCGGATCCAGGACATCAGTAGGGGGTGGGGGCTAAGGATTTCAAGCATAGGCGTATCCAGGGCAGTACAGAGGTGGGGCTACGGAGTTCGAGCATAGGCGGACCCAGGACATCAGTAAGGGGGTGGGGTAAGGAGCTCGACCATAGGCGGATCCAGGACATCAGTAGGGGGTAGGGGCTAAGGAGTTCGGGTATAGGCGGATCCAGGACATCAGTACGGAGGTGGGGCAAAGAAGTTCGAGCATAGGCGGATCCAGGACATCAGTACGGAGGTGGGGCTAAGGAGCTCGAGCATAGGCCGATCCAGGACATCAGTGCGGGGGTGGGGCTCCGGAGCTCGAGTAAAGGCGGATCCAGGACATCACTACGGGGGTGGGGCTAAGGGGCTGGAGAATAGGCGGATCCAGGACATAAGTATGGGTGTGGGGCTAAGGAGCTCAAGCAGAAGCGGATCCAGGACATCAGTACGGGGGGCGGGGCTAAGGAGCTGGAGCATAGGCGGATCCAGGACATAAGTATGGGTGTGGGGCTAAGAAGCTCGAGCAGAGGCGGATCCAGGACATCAGTACGGGGGTGCGGCTAAGGGGCTCCAGTATAGGCGGATCAAGGACATCAGCACGGGGGTAGGGGCTAAAAACTTCTAGCATAGGCGGATCCAGGATATCAGTACTAGTGTGGGGCTAAGGAGCTCGAGCATAAGCGGATTTAGGACATCAGTACGGGGGTAGGGCTCGGGAGCTCAAGCATAGGCGAATCCAGGACATCAGTAGAGGGTCGGGGCTGAGCATAGGCGGTTCCAGGGCAATACAGAGGTGGGGCTAAGGAGCTCGAGCAGAGGCGGATCCAGGACATCAGTACGGGGTTGGGGCTAAGGGGCTCGAGTATAGGCGGATCAAGGACATCAGTACGGGGGTGGGGCTAAGGAGCTTGAGCATAAGCGGATCCAGGACATCAGCACAGGGTTGAGGCTAAGGAGCTGGAGCATAGGCGGATCCAGGACATAAGTATGGGTGTGGGGCTAAGAAGCTCGAGCAGAGGCGGATCCAGGACATCAGTACGGGGGTGGGGCTAAGGAGATCGAGCATAGGCGGATCCAGGGCATCTGTACGGGGGTGGGGCTAAGGAGCTGGAGCATAGGCGGATCCAGGACATAAGTATGGGTGTGGGGCTAAGGAGCTCGAACCGAGGCGGATCCAGGACATCAGTACGGGGGTGGGGCTACGGGGCTCGAGTATAGGCGGATCAAGGACATCAGTACGGGGGTGGGGCTAATGAGCTTGAGCATAAGCGGATCCAGGACATCAGCACGGGGGTAGGGGCTAAAGAGTTCGAGCATAGGCGGATCCAGGATATCAGTACGAGGGTGGGGCTAAGGAGCTCGAGCATAAGGGGAGACAGGATATCAGTACGGGGGTAGAGGCTAGGGAGTTTGAGCATAGGCGGATCCAGCATATCGGTACGGGGATTGGGCTAAGGAGATCCAGCATAGGCGGATCCAGGACATCTGTACGGAGGTGAGGCTAAGGAGCTCGAGCATAGGCGGATCCAGGACATCAGTATGGGTGTCGGGCTAAGGAGCTCGAGCAGAGGCGGATCCAGGACATCAGTACGGGGCTGGGGTAAGAGGCTCGAGTATAGGCGGATCAAAGACATCAGTACGGAGGTGGGGCTAAGGAGCTCGAGCATAAGCGGATCCAGGACGTCAAGGGGCTAAAGAGTTAAAACAGGTAGGGGCTAAAGAGTTAAAACATAAGCAGATCCAGGGCATCAGTACGGGGAGGGGCTAAGGAGCTCGAGCATAAGCGGATTCAGGACATCAGTACGTGGGTGGGGCTCGGGAGCTTGAGCATAGGCGGATCCAGGACATCAGTAGGGATAGGGGCTAAGGGGTTCAAGCATAGGCGGATCCAGGGCAGTATAGTGGTGGGGCTACGGAGTTCGAGCATAGGCAGATCCAGGACATATGTAAGGGGGTGGTGTAAGGAGCTCAAGCATAGGCGGATCCAGGACATCAGTTCGGTGGTGGGGCTGAGGTCTCGAGCTGGGGCATAACTCGGTAACAAATAGGCTGAATTGGGTGAAAACCTGCAGGTATAGGTGAAATACCGTCGGAAAACCCATCATATTTTATATCGTATCTCCTTTCTTCTCGTCATGCCCAGTCTTTGCTTAACAAAACAAACATTATGCGTGTGTTTATTTCTTTGATGATATGAACAAAGGGCAGGCGTGGTGCAGTATGCAGAGACATGCTAATTTAGGAAAACATGGGCCTAGACAGGGGATTGAATGGAGCCATAATGAGAACACAAAACCTAAAACTCCAACATTGCGTTGTTATAAGTATCAAACTGCTGAAAAAACTCGCCTGTCAATCGAACTGTTTGGCTAACGTACATTGTCACCGGCTTCTCCTGCGCCAGAGCGGCACCTGCCGAGGCCGCAGGCCGAGGTAGTAGTAGTTGTTGTCTGTTCTGAGGACTGGTATCAGATACTTGAAACTTGCAGGGATGAAAGGCACGAACCCATAAAAAATCCCGATTGCTGCAGATTTTCGAATTTTGCAAAAACTTTTCCAAAACTTTGGATTATATTTTTCTAAACTTTTATTTGTATATTTTTCTATTTTTAGTCTACAGCTCTCAAACTTACACTCTCTTACACACAATCAATTACCAGTTGTTGCTCAAAGTTTGAAGTAAGAAATCCAAATTTGTATTTCCAAAATGATTTTTTGAAACTTTTACTCCAACTTGTAGTGAAATGCATTACCAAAGTTATAAGTTCGAAATATCTGAATATATGATGCTAGGTGCTCCAAACTGGGTTTTTACAGACAGAATGAACTGTGCATTACTGCATAGACACTAAATTGAACCAAAAGCATAATTTTGAAGGTAGTTTTGCCCTTTTTCCTAAACATTGCAATTATGGCCTAAAACTTTAAAACCGTATAACTTTCAAAATTCTTGACATTTTTGAACGCAGTTTTCTTTGTTGAGATGGGTATTGTCATTACAACAACATATTCTAAACTCAAATTTCTGAGTTAATGGGAAATATTTTTCTGCAAAAAAAACTATATTTTTTGTTTTTTTGGGAATTTATGGCTGTATATTTCCAAATTTTCTTTTCGAAATTGGTACCAAAAAAAGCCCGGCTCAAGTTCTACAACCGTCTGCCTGACCATACCCGCGCGTCTCCCATAGGTTTTGAGCTATATGATGATAAAGACTGAATTTGATGCGGTTTTCATAGGTTGTAATAGATTGATCACGTGATAAAGTGCCTTTATACTCAGCTGAGATATATGGCTCTCTCTATACTTGTAGTATGGGAAATTATGTGCTCTGCCGTTTTTGTTTCATGACGCTCCGACGACTAGTTCGCCACTGAGGAGCAAAGTACTTCGGTCCCGTTTTTCCCGCAGCAGTAGTGACGTCATTCTGCCCTTCTTGCATGGACCTTCTGTGCTGCGGGAACAGGCTGCAGCCGGTAAATACGTGCAAGAAAAGCATAACATTTTTATCCGAGTGCATACAGCGGGTGGCTAGCCGGTCGGGGCGGACGGAAAACTGACTAGAAGGCAGAGGGTGTCGAGGCGTGTTTAGAGATCCGAGGAAGTGAGCAGTGATGCCCTCAGGCATCTAGGGAACGGTAGCAGGGTCCAGAGGCGTGCTGAGATAGCTCATGGGAGACATTTCGGACGGGGGAGCAGTGAGGTTGGGGGCTGGTACGGGACTGGAGCCTTCCCCGCCATTGCCTCGGAACAGCTTCTGTTTTTGTATTAACCATAGATACTCTGACATTGCGGGGGGGAGTTCAGCCCCTAGCTCCGCCCATTGTATCTACCAAGATTTGAATAGCCCCCATGTATGTATATAAGCATATTAAAGATTGAAGATTTCGTTGTACTCCGTACCAAATTAGCGAACAATATCAATGACACGCAATCGACCATGCAGATTTTGAATGTGGTATTCAAGTCAACAAAAAGTCACTGCGCATGCGCACTGGAACTAATGGTAACAGAGACTATCTCGGCAACCTACGGGTCGATTTTTTTGAAATTTTGTAAACAAAAGAATAGCACGAAATTTAAGTCAAAAATGTCATTGAAGCTGCACTGCTCTGCGCATGCGCAGAATAAATTATAAAAATAAGCCTGAAAGGCTACGATATTTCAGAAGAGGACCTGAACAGAAGGAAAGCCAACGTGCTTAAAAATAGCATGAATGTTTTGTCACCCTTGGTAACAACAAAAGTCAGTGCGCATGCGCATTAGAACTTATGGTCATGGAGGCTATCTCGGGAGCCAATAGACCGATTTCGCTCAAATTTTTGCGAGTAAAAGCAGAATATCATCTGCTAAACCTAATTGATGGCATTATGACGCTGCACTAATATGTGCATGTGCAGTAGGAACTCTAAGGAATAATAGGCTCTAAGGGATCATTTAGCCCAGGAGACAAACAAACGGCATATTAACATGCTTCAGTCAACTATATCGGTATCTTTGCTCTCATTCACTGCAGACGTTACTGCACATGCGGACTGGGAGTAGGGAACCCAAGCTAACTCGTTAATAAATTGGCTGAATTGGGTGAAAATCTGCAGGTATAGGTGAAATAAGGTCGGCAAACCCATCATATTTTATAATGTATATCCTTTCTTCTGGTCATGCCCAGTGTTACCTTAACAAAACAACCATTACACGTGTGTTTATTTATTTGATGATATGAACAGAGGGCAAACGTGCCGCAGTGTGCAGAGACATGCTAATTTAGGAAAACATGGGCTTACAAAGGAGATTGAATGGAGTCATAACGAGAACACAAGACCTAAAGTCCAAAAATTGTGTTGGTATAAGTATCATACTGCTGAAAACACTCGCCTGTCAATCGAACTGTTTGCCTAACGTACATTGTCACCGGCTTCTCCTGCGCCGGAGCGGCACCTGGCGAGGCCGCAGGCCGAGGTAGTAGTAGTTGTTGTCTGTTCTGAGGACTGGTATCAGATACTTGAAACTTGCAGGGATGAAAGGCAGGAACCCATAAAAAATCCCGACGGCTGCAGATTTTCAAATTTTGCAAAAACTTTTCCAAAATTTTGGATTATATTTTTATAAACTTTTATTTTTCTATTTTTCTATTTTTAGTCTACACCTCTCAAACTTACACTCTTTTACACACAATTAATTACCAGTTGCTGCTCAAAGTTTGAAGCAAAAAATCCAAATTCGTACTTCCAAAATGATTTTTTGAAACTTTTACTTCCAACTTGTAGTGAAATGCATTACCAAAGTTATAAGTTCGAAATATCTGAAGATATGATGCCAGGTGTTCCAAACTGGATTTTTACAGACAGAATGAACTGTGCATTACTGCATAGACACTAAACTGAACCAAAAGCATAATTTTGATGGTCAGTTTTGGGCCTTTTTCCAAAACATTGCAATTATGGCCTTAAACTTTAAAACCATATAACTTTCAAAATTCTGGACATTTTTGAACGCAGTTTTCTTTGTTGAGATGGGTATTGTCATTACAACAGCATATTCTAAATGCAAATTTCTGAGTTAATGGGAAATATATTTCTGCAAAAATACAAAATTTTTTTGTTTTTTGGAAGTTTAGGACTACATATTTCCAAATTTTCTTTTCGAAATTGGTACCAAAAAAGCCCGGCTTAAGTTCTACACCCATCTGGCTGACCATACCCGCGCGTCTCCCATAGGTTTTCAGCTATATGATGATAAAGACTGAATTTGATGCGGTTTTCATAAGTTGGAATAGATTCATCACGTGATAAAGTGCCTTTATACTCAACTGAGATATATGGCTCTCACTTAACTTTTAGTATGGGAAATTATGAGCTCTGCCGTTTTTGTTTCATGACGCTCAGACGACTAGTTCGCCACTGAGGGGCAAAATACTTCGGTCCCGTTTTTCCCGCAGAAGTCGTGACGTCATTCTGCCCTTCTTGCATGGACCTTCTGTGCCGCGGCAGTAAGCTGTAGCCGGTAAATGCGTGCAAGAAAGGCATAACATTTCTATCCGAGTGCATATAGCGGGTGGCTAGCTGGTCGGGGCGGACGGGAACCTGACTAGACGGCAGAGGGTGCCGTGGCGTGTTTAGAGATCCGAGGAAGTGAGCAGTGATGCCCCCAGGTATCTAGGGAACGGTAGCAGAGTCCAGAGGCGTGCTGAGATAGCTCATGGGAAACATTTCGGACGGGGGAGCAGTGAGGATGGGGGCTGGTACGGGACTGAAGCCTTCCCCGCCATTGCCTCGGAACAGCTTCTGTGTTTGTATTAACCATAGATATTCTGACATTTGGGGGGGAACTTCAGCCCCTAGCTCCGCCCATTGTATCTACCACCATTTGAATAGCCACCATGGATGTATATAAGCATATGAAAGATTGAAGATTTCGTTGCACTCCGTACCAAACTACCGAACAATATCAATGAGAGGCAATCGACCATGCAGATTTCGAATGTGGTGTTCAGGTCAACAAAAGGTCACTGCGCATGCGCACTGGAACTAATGGTAACAGAGGCTATCTCGGCAACCTACGGGTCGATTTTCTTGAAATTTTGTGAACAGAAAAATATCACGAAATGTAAGTCAAAATTGTCATTGAAGCTGCACTGCTTTGCGCATGCGCAAGAAAAATTATGAAAATAAGTCTGAAAGGCGAGGATATTTCAGAGGAGGACTTGAACAGAGGGAAAGCCAACGTGCTTAAAGTTAGAATGAATGTTTTGTCACCCTTGGTAACAACAAAGGTCAGTGCGCATGCGCATTAGAACTTATGGTCATGGAGGCTATCTCCTGAGCCAATAGACCGATTTCGTTCAAATTTTTGCGAGTAAAAGCAGAATAGCATCTGCTAATCCTAATTGATGGCATTATGACGCTGCACTATTCTGCGCATGTGCAGTAGGAATTCTAAGGAATAATAGGCTCTAAGGGATAATTTAGACCAGGAGGCAAACAAACGGCATATTAACATGCTTCAGTCAACTATAACGGTATCTTTGCTCTCATTCACTGCATACGTTACTGCGCATGCGGACTGGGAGTAGGGTAACCGAAGCTAACTCGTTAAAAAATTGGCTGAATTGGGTGAAAATCTGCAGGTATAGGTGAAATACGGTCGGCAAACCCATCATATTTTATAATGTACCTCCTTTCTTCTGGTCATGCCAAGTCTTTACTTAACAAAACAACCATTATACGTGTGGTTATCTATGTGATGACATGAACAGAGGGCAAACGTGACGCAGTGTGCAGAGACATGCTTATGTAGCAAAACATGGGCTTACACAGGGGATTGAATAGAGCCATAATGAGAACACAAAACCTAAAACTCCAACATTGCGTTGTTATAAGTACCAAACTGCCGAAAACACTCGCCTGTCAATCGAACTATTTGGCTAACGTACATTGTCACCGGCTTCTCCTGCGCCGGAGCGGCACTTGCCGAGGCCGCAGGCCGAGGTCTGTTGTTGTTGTTGTCTGTTCTGAGCGCTGGTATCAGAGACCTAAAACTTTTGTGGATAGAAGGCACTTCCAAATGAATAAGCACCACGGTTGTCAATTTTCAAAATTTTTTAAATTTTTCCCAGAATTTTGTATTATGTGATTTTTAACTTTTTTTTAATTCTCGCTAATTCATCTACAGTCTTTAAACTTGCACCCTTTTACATCAGACAAATTTGCAGTTTACACAAAAAGTTTGTAAGAAAAAGTTATAAATTTAAGGTTTTAAATTAGCTTTTAACCTTTGCACCCTGAATTTGGCATAAAACTCATGGTCTAAACTACAGGCTCGAAATATCTGAAGCTACAGCAGTTCAGGTTCTAAGTCAAATATCAACTTAAAGGCCGGTTTGTGCAGTACTGCACAAACACAGAAACAAAACAAAAACGGAAAATTAAGGGTCCTTTTTGGCCCATTCCGTGAAGGTCTGCATTTCCCAAAATATCATTCAAACCCTTATATCTTCCGATCTAATTGATAAAAATTAGTTCCCATTTCAAATAATAAACGAGAATAGCCTCGTTTAGTATATACTTAAAGATAAAAACTTTCAGACTGAAACTTTTTATTTTATAGGCAAAAATAAAATATAAGTTTTTAAAATCTTTATTCTCAGCCCCCTGGTTTCCAGACCATGATAGCTACGGCATTGAACTTAACACGGCAGGATAGAAAAGTTAGTTGCCGTCATTTTTCTCACTCATACCCCCTACTTATCTCTTACGGCTTCCGCGCTATAAGCCGTAAAATACATTTCAAAGTAGTAATTTTATCAGTTCATTTTTGCTTCACACCGGAGTTTAGGGTGGTTAGAGTCATTGGAGGGAAATGCAATTTTGCATGCAGCTAGGTAAGAGACATATGTCGACATTCCATCTGCATAGATATCAATGAAACACCAAGTTACCTTTACAAACATCCCGTTTCTCCACGCATCGTTGTAGCAAATCACCACACGTCACCCCTGCGCCCACGCCGCGTAACGCCAGAGATCGGCGCAGCCGTTTCTGTTTATTTATGGTCTGGTAAAAAGTACCCAATACTACCCATAATGCATCAAAAGTAATTAGAGTACCGTAAAAGTCCGAGTTTACAATAAGAGTATTATGTTTCTGTTTTTGGACCATGGGTGGATCCAGGGAATAAGTAGGCTAGGCGCCCCCCCTTCCACCCTTCTCTTCCCATCCCCCTCCCCAACCCCCAATCGACCATCGGTGCCCTCTGAAATTGTAAAGACACGCCTCTCAAGGTCGATGACGCTCCCTGAAATGTCGCTTACCATACGCGGATCCAGGATTGCCTATCGGGGGCGAGGTGGAAGGGAAAACTTCCTGGTGGGCGCTATCTACACCAGGGACGCCACTTTTGGCCGGAAAAACCTATCAAGTAGGCCCTAAAACCTATCAGTAGACCCCGATACCTGCGTCTCGGGGAAAACGACATTTCAGGGGATGCCATCGAACTTTCCAGGGGTTTCCGGGACAATTTCAAGGGGCGCTAAGATTCTATGGGGGGTCACCTGTCCCCTTTCCCTCTTG
This sequence comes from Lepas anatifera, assembly GCA_034440635.1. Lineage (NCBI taxonomy): Eukaryota > Metazoa > Arthropoda > Thecostraca > Lepadidae > Lepas > Lepas anatifera. The sequence continues at coordinate 66,230 of JAOTON010000719.1, read as the reverse complement.
GATCCGCCTATGTCGTTTCGGGGGGAGGGGGCACGGAGGTGGGGTCGTTACGGGTGTGGGGGTAAGGAGCTCGAGCATAAACGGATCCAGAACATCAGCATGGGGGTAGGGGCTAAAGAGTTGAGCATAGCCAGACCCAGGACATCAGTACGTGGGTGGGGCTAGGGTGTTAGAGCATAGGCGGATCCAGGTCATCGGTGCGAGGGTCGGGCTAGGGAGTTAGAGCATAGGCGGATCCAGGACATCGGTACGAGGGTCGGGCTAGGGAGTTAGAGCGTAGGCAGATCCAGGACATTAGTACGGGGATGGGGCTAAGCAGCTGAGCATTAGTGGATTCAGGACATCAGTACGGGGTGAGACTCGGGAGTTCCAGCATAGGCGGATCCAGGATATTAGTACGGGGATGGGGCTACGGAGTTCGAGCATAGGCGGACTCAGGACATCAGTAAGAAGGTGGGGTAAGGAGCTCGAGCATAGGCGGATCCAGGACATCAGTAGGGGTAGGGGCTAAGGAGTTCGACCATAGGCGGATCCAGGACATTAGTACGGAGGTGGGGCTAAAAAGTTCGAGCATAGGCGGATCCAGGACATCAGTAAGATGTGGGGCTAAGGAGCTCCAGCAAAGGCGGATCCAGGCCTCAGTACGTGGGTGAGGCTAAGGAGCTCGAGCATAGGCAGATCCAGGACATCAGTAAGGTGGTGGGGCTCGGGCGTTCCAGCATAGGCGGATCCAGGACATTAGTAGGGTGGTAGGGGCTAAAGAGTTCGAGTAGAGGCGAATCCAGGGCAGTACGGAGATGGGGCTACGGAGTTCGAGCATAGGCAGATCCAGGACATCAGTTCGGGGGTGGGGCTAAGGAGCTCGAGCATAGGCAGATCCAGGACATCAGTGCACGGGTGTGGCTCCGGAGCTCGAGTAAAGGCGGATCCAGGACATCAGTACGGGGGTGGGGCTAAGGAGATCGAGCATAGGTGGATCTAGGACATCTGTACGGGGGTGGGGCTAAAGAGCTTGAGCATAGGCGGATCCAGTACATCAGTATGGGTGTGGGGCTAAGGAGCTCGAGAAGAGGCAGATCCAGGGCATCAGTGCACGGGTGTGGCTCCGGAGCTCGAGTAAAGGCGGATCCAGGACATCAGTACGGGGGTGGGGCTAAGGAGATCGAGCATAGGTGGATCCAGGACATCTGTACGGGGGTGGGGCTAAAGAGCTGGAGCATAGGCGGATCCAGTACATCAGTATGGGGGTGGGGCTAAGGAACTCGAGCATAAGCGGAGCCAAGATATTAGTACGGGGGTAGAGGCTAAGGAGTTTGAGCATAGGCGGATCCAGCATATCGGTATGGGGATTGGGCTAAGGAGATTTAGCATAGGCGGATCCAGGACATCTGTACGGAGGTGGGGCTAAGAAGCTCGAGCATAGGCGGATCCAGGACATCAGTATAGGTGTCGGGTTAAGGAGCTCGAGCAGAGACGGATCCAGGACATCAGTACGGGGCTGGGGTAAGGGGCTCGAGTATAGGCAGATCAAAGACATCAGTACGGGGGTGGGGCTAAGGAGCTCGAGCATAAGCGGATCCAGGACATCAAGGGGCTAAAGAGTTAAAACAGGTAGGGGCTAAAGAGTTAAAACATAAGCGGATCCAGGACATTAGTACGGGGGTGGGGCTAAGGAGCTCGAGCATAAGCGGATTTAGGACATCAGTACGTGGGTGGGGCTCGGGAGCTCGAGCATAGCCGGATCCAGGACATCAGTAGGGGTAGAGGCTAGGGAGTTCAAGCATAGGCGGATCCAAGGCAGTATAGAGGTGGGGCTACGGAGTTTGAGCATAGGCAGATCCAGGACATATGTAAGGGGGTGGGGTAAGGAGCTCGAGCATAGGCGGATCCAGGACATCAGTTCGGTGGTGGGGCTGAGGTCTCGAGCTGGGGCATAACTCGGTAACAAATAGGCTGAATTGGGGGAAAATCTGCAGGTATAGGTGAAATACCGTCAGAAAACCCATCATATTTTATATTAAATCTTCTTTCTTCTCGTCATGCCCAGTCTCTGCTTAACAAAACAAACATTATGCGTGTGTTTATTTATTTGATGACATGAACAGAGGGCAAGCGTGGTGCAGTATGCAGAGACATGCTAATTTAGGAAAACATGGGCCTAGACATGGGATTGAATGGAGCCATAATGAGAACACAAAACCTAAAACTACAACATTGCGTTGTTATAAGTATCAAACTGCTGAAAAAACTCGCCTGTCAATCGAACTGTTTGTCTAACGTACATTGTCACCGGCTTCTCCTGCGCCAGAGTGGCACCTGCCGAGGCCGCAGGCCGAGGTTGTTGTTGTTGTTCTCTGTTCTGAGCGCTGGTATCAGAGACTTAAAACTTTTGTGGATAGAAGGCACTTCCAAAGGAATAAGCACCACGGTTGTCAATTTTCAAAATTTTCAAAATTTTGCCCGGAATTTTGCATTATGTGATTTTTAGCTTTTATTTTTCTATTTTTTGCTAATTCATCTACAGTCTTCAAACTTGCACCCTTTTACATCAGGGAAATTTGTAGTTCACACAAAAAGTTGGAGAGAAAAATTTTTAAATTTAAGGCTCTAAATTAGCTTTTAAACTTTGCACCCTAAATTTGGCATAAAACTCCTGGTCTTAACTACAGGCTCTAAATATCTGAAGCTACAGCAGTTCAGGTTCTGAGTCAAATATCAACTTAAAGGCCGGTTTGTGCAGTACTGCAAAAACACAGAAACAAAACAAAATCCGAAATTTAAGGGTCCTTTTTGGCCCATTCTGCGAAGGTCTGCATTTCCCAAAATATCAGTCAAACCCTTATATCTTCCGATCTAATTAATAAAAATTAGTTCCCATTTCAGATAATAAAAGGGAATAGCCTCCTTTATTTTATATTTAGATTTAAAAACTTTAAGACTGACACTTTTTATTTTAGAGGCAAAAATAAAATATAAGTTTTTAAAATTTTTATTCTCAGCCCCCTGGTTTCCAGACCATGATAGCTACGGTATTGAACTTAACACGGCTGGATAGAAAACTTCGTTGCCGTCATTTTTCTCACTCATACCCCCACTTATCTCTTACGGCTTCCGCCCTAACAGCCGTAAAACACATTTCAAAGTGGTAATTTTATCGGTTCATTTTTGCTTCACACCAGGAATTCGAATGGTTAATATAGATGGAAGTGGATGAAGTTCGGCAAAAAGCTAGTTCAAAGACATATCTTGCCATTGCAGCAGGTTGCATATCATTGCAACAACAGTATACCTTTAATTAAATATAATACCCAATGCTAGTATGTTTCCCGCTCGAAACCTCACCCCGCCGTTCGGCCGTAGCGTCGCTGCGGGCGGCGCACTGGTAGCTGCTATGCGAGACAGATGCCATAGCTATCTACGCATGCTATAGACCAGCTTGAATGCCCGGTGGTGGCAGAGTAGTCTGTCTCGTTTCGGCTCCTCTACTCGTGCGGCGGGCGCGTTGTCTGTTAGATATTCATATCAGTCGGACGGCTGGGTGGCGGCCGTGCGGTAGGGTGGCCACTTTATACTCGCTGCGGCGACTTGCGACGAATAAAAAAAAATGGTGGTCAGGAACTGGTTTGCTTGTTTGGTCTGTTGTGTTTTGTTTCTTTATGTGTGTCCAAATCTTACTGTGTATGTGTGTGATAGGTCCGGTAAAAGTGATGTGTTTTATGAGAGAGATAAGAGAGTCCCCACCACTTAGCCTTCGGGCTTTTGCGTCAATCTATTTGTTATACCTGTCATATTGTTTCCGTCCAATAAAAGTTTATCATCTATCTATCTTCCCAGTAGTTAATGCATCCTATAACCATAGGTAACACTGGCCAAAGGATCCACCGTTGCACACCATCTCTTTCCCAGCCGAATAAACCTCTTTGTGGTGATACCATGACACGTGACTCCTTGCACTCCCTGCTTAAATAGACTGAATAAGCAGTGGCAGATCCAGGCCATTAGTATGGGGGTGGGGCTAAGGAGCTCGAGCATAGGCGGATCCAGAACATCAGTACAGGGGTGGGGCTAGTGACCTCGAGCATATGCGGATCCAGAGCATCAGTACGGGGATGGGCCTAAGGAGCTCGATCATAGGCGGATCCAGGACATCAGTCCGGGGGTGGGGCTAACGAGCTCGAGCATAGGCGGATCCAGGACATCAGTACGGGGTGGGGCTAAGCAGCTCGAGCATAGGCGGATCCAGGACATCAGTACGGGGATGGGGCTAGGGAGCTCGAGCATAGACGGATCCATGACAGTACGGAGGTGGGGCTACAAAGTTCGAGCATAGGCGGATCCAGGACATCAAAAAGGGGGTGGGGCTAAGGAGCTTGAGCACAGTCGGATCCAGGACATCAATACGGGGGTGAGGCTAAGGAGTTCGACCATAGGCGGATCCAGGGTATCAGTTCGGGGATGGGGTTAGGGAGCTCGAGCATAGGCGGATCCAGGTTTACCGATAGAGGAGGCACCGTCCCGGAGGAAGGGGTGTAATCCGGAACATAGGGCGCCACTTTTGACACGCAAAATCTTTCCGATGGGCGCCGATTTTTGCATCTTAGGGGAAGGGGTGGGAAGTGACATTTCAGGGGGTGCCATCGAATGTTTGAGGGGCGCCGTGGCCATTTCAGGGGGCGCCGAGGATCGACCAAAGGGGGGCACGAGCCCCCTATCCCCGCCGCCGCCCTGAATTCACCTACTAGCTCCAGGCTCCCCGCCATTGCCTCAAAATATCCTCTGCCTATGCTAGAGCTGTAGGCATTTTTACATGGGGGGGGGACAAGCCCACTAGCCTCGCCCCTTGTATCCGCTATCGTATTTAGACACATAAATAATATATAAATCTCGTTGCACTCTATTCCATATTATCAAACAATATCAATAAGAGGAAATTGGTCATGCAGATTTTGAATCTGGTCTTCAGGTGAATGAAAGGTCTCTGCACATGTGCAGTGAAACTAATGGAAACAGAGGCTATCCCGGTAGCCTACGTGTCGGTTTTCTTGAAATTTTGTGAACAAGAAAATAACATGAAATGCAAACCACAAATAATGTCATAGTGAAGCTGCACTGCCCTGCGCATGCGCAGTAGAAATCTTAAACATAAGCCTTAAAGATGAGGATGTTTCAGAAGAAGACATGAACAGAGGAGAGCCAACATGTTTAAATTTAGTATGAAAGTTTTGTCACCCTTGCTTACTACAAAGGTTAGTGCGCATGCGCATTAGAACTTATGGTCAGGGAGGCTATCTTGGGAGCCAATAGACCGATTGGGCTTAAACTTTGCGAGTAATAGCAGAATACTACCTGCTAATCCAAATTCACGGCTGTATGACACGGCATTGTTCTGCGCATGCGCAGTATGAATTCTAAGGAATATTATGCTATAAGGGATAGTTTAGACCAAGAGACAAACACACGACATACCAACATGCTTCAGTCAATTATAATGGTATCTTGGCTCTCATTCACTGCAGGCTTTACTGCGCATGCGGACTGGGACTTAGGGTAACCAAAGCTAACTCGGCAACAAATAGGCTAAATTGTGCAAAGTTCTCTGGGTATAGGTGAAATATGGTCGGCAAAGTCATAATATTTTATATTGTATGTCCTTTCTTCTGGGCATACCCAGTCCTTACTTAACAAACCAAACTTTATACGTGTGTTTATTTATGTGATGATATGAACAGAGGGCAAACGTGGCGCAGTGTGCAGAGACATGTTAGTTTAGAAAAAAGGGCTTACACATGGGATTGAATAGAGTCATAATGAGAACACAAGACCTCAAGTCCTAAAATCGCGTTGTTATAAGTATCATACTGCTGAAAACACTCGTCTGTCAATCGAACTGTTTGCCTAACGTACATTGTCACCGGCTTCTCCTGCGCCGGAGCGGCACCTGCCGAGGCCGCAGGCCGAGGTCTGTCTTTTGTTGTCTGTCCCGCCTGAGAATTGATGTCAGAGCTCTGGAATTTTGTAGGGTGATAGCCCTTCTGCTCCAGACACCCAAACTGAAGTTCCGAGTCGAAATCCAAAATAGTTTTTGAGAAATTTTGGCTCAAACTTTTTCTGTTTTATATTTTTCTAATTTTTACTTCTTAAGCTACGAACTTGAAATTTATGTCCTTTTCAAAGGTAAACAAGGGCCAGCTAGGGGGAAAAATTGAGCTGATCCGACAATATTTATTGCGTGAAAACGCGGCATTTCTCACGCGAGCAAAAAACCTGCTAAAAGTTGATGGCCGACTTGTGCGTTTGAAATGTCAGAAGACAGGCCTCAGTTAGCTAAAAGACAGTTACCTAGGGGTAGCTTGGAAAATTTTGTAGTGCTTAGGCATAGTTTAGAGTGCAAAACGCAAAATTTTGACCTACTTTTTACAATTCTTCCGGAAGACTGAATTTTGGTTCATTTCATTTCAACGTTAATATCTCACAATCGAATTGACCGATTTAAGTTTTCATTTCAAATAATGAAAGAACATTGCTTCCGCCTGATAATATTTGGAGATGGAAATTTTGAATGTGAAATTCTTTGTTTTATAGGCATAAATAGAAATGGAGTCAAAAACTTTTTATTTGCATCTTCCTGGTTCCAAGTTCATGTCACTCACAAACTCAGAACTGACATGGCTGAATAGGGAAGTTCCGTGCGATCATTTCGCTCACTTATACTACCCACCTATCTCTAATGGCTTTCGAGTAATAAGTCCAAAATGTATTACTAGATGCTAAATTTATCGGACCACCTTTGCTTCTCACCATGGTTTCAAGTCCTTAAAATGGATGGAAGTGGAAGATATTTGGCATGGAGCTAGCTTAGGATCCTAGCTCGACGATACAAATAATTTCAGCCCAAAAGACTGCTTGGTTCGTCTTCTAGAAGCACCTTTATATCGTGCCTTTTCGGGACAAGCACAGCACCCGGCGCCAGCGGCCCGGCATATTCGGCGGAGTTGTACCAGCCAGTGACCTCCTGACGGGTCACAGCTGTTCAGCTAGTGGGAGGGTGAGTAGTGTGGGACGGTGGTCTAGTGGTTAGAGGCCCCGTCTATTGATCAGGTAGGTCCGGTTCGAATCCGGGGATGGCCACGTACTCTTTATTGGTTATTTCAAAGAAAAGAATGATAAAACGGATTTACAGGCTTATGAAGAGATACATTAAGAACGAAATATGGTTTGCTCTCGGCACATTGTCATGCGGCTCTCCTGCGCCGGTGGGGCGTTAGTCCAGGCCGCAGGCCGAGGTGTTGTCAATGTGTGGGCCAAATGTTAATTTTTCGTCAAGAATGACACCTAGGTCCCGGAATTGAATTGACATGTTCCAGAGCTGTGTTTTGAATGAAATATGTGGTTCTCAGTGGAATTTTCTTGAGGGTCATCCGAAATGATTTACATTTTGAAGGATTTAGGCGGAATTTCCAGGTTTGAGACCAAGTGCAAAGTCTGCACAAGTCCTCTTGCAAGAGCGCCGAATCGTTTGGAGAGGTTTTCGTTCTGAATATTTTGACATCATCTGCAAACATTAAACAATGTGACTTTATATTGGAAGGAAGATCGTTAATGAATAAGGCGAACAAGAGGGGAGACAACAGCCCACCTTCCGGTGTGCAAGACTTAACATGGGACCACTGTGAGCATTTACCATTAACAATAGTACGTTGCTGTCTGTCATAAAGATATGATTTCAGTAGTTTCAGGGCCAGGCCAGATAGATGATATGAATTTTTTAGTTTATGAAGAAGGAGGGCGTGGTTAACACTTTAGAATGCAGCTGAATAATCCGTATAAATGCAATCTGTCTGAGTGCTCGAAGAAATTGAGCCCCATCCTGTTTCCAAAAGACTGGCCAAGTTGGTCACGCATGACCTTTTGGTAACAAAACCATGTTGGGCAGAAGAAATGGCTGGACGTACATGATTCAAGAGTTGAACATACATGATTCGCTCAAGCACCCTGCCAAAAAGAGGGGTGAGGGAGATAGATCTATAATTTGAGGGATCAGAGGTGCTACCTTTTTTGTGTATTGGAATGACGTTTGCTTGTTTCCACAATTTTGGGAAAGTGCCTTGTGCCAGAGCTAAGTTATAAATGATTGTAAGCGGAACCGAGAGTTCATCGTGACATTCATGAATTATTCTTGCGCTAACTCCATCTGGTCCACAGGCCTTGGCCACTGGAATTTCCTCCTGGATCGCCCGTACAGCTTCTGTGTTACAATGAAACTCCCTGAGTGGCTGAAGGTTAAAATCGGGGGCGTCTGGTAGATAAGCTGCACCTGGTTCAGTAAACTTGGAAGAGAAAGCACGATTCAGAATAATTGCTCGCTCTCGGTCATCCGTGACACTGACACCGTTAAATTTCAGAACCGGAAGTGAATGTTTTCCCCCTTTGATGCATTTCAAGAACGAGCTGAACCTTTTGGGATTAGTCTTGAACTCGTGCGTTAAATTTACCAAGTATTCACCATACCTAACATCCGAGAGATTCTGAAACAGCGCCCTCTTCTGGCGAAACTCTGAAGCCGTTACATCACTCCTGTTGCGTTTCATTCTGCGAAAGGCTGTTTCCTTTTCCTTTAAAGCGCCCCTCAATTCACGATTAAACCACGGAGGAAACTTTCTTTTGATCGACACAACAGGAATAAAGTCACGAAATGTGGCATCTAACACACTATAAAACAAAACAACAGCTTCGTCAACGTGCAAGTCATGAAGAAATGTCCATGGAACTAATTCGAGTGCACGCTTCAATCCAGTGAAATCAGCACCCCTGTAGTTAAAAACACGGGACCTTGTGACCAAGGGAACATGGGATTTTACAGATCTTAAAACGCATACAATTTCCTGGTGATCTGAGTCAAACACTCCATCTCGAGTGGTGGTGACCACATCCAGTTTTGTAGACAATACAAGATCTAACGTATTATTACCACGCGTCGGTGATGAGACATGTTGTCTCAGTCCAGCCAATGCACAGGCGTCCAAAAACTCCAAAAAACGTCCAAAAAAGTTCCGCCTATGGTGGAATAAACCGCAATGCATAATGCTCGGGCATACGTGCTTAGGCTTCATAAACAGGCAAAATTGTTGCCTAACGCCAAAGCTGGAGATCTCATCTCGACGGGGGGGAGTCCTAGATGGCTTAACGCTGGCACGGTAATACAAGCCCAACACAAAGTCTATGGGGGCCCAAAATCCAGGGGGTTCTGACCCCCTGGATCTCCAACTATGTCTAATCCACACGTTGAAAATCTGCAAACCAATTCGCCGAGAGGCAGTCCAAAATTAACTGCTGGGGCATTCCAGGACAGATCGACCAAGGCTTGACACCACCATATCTAGGAAAAATCTGAAACTTCGTCTCCGGGGTATTTTTGGGCCAGAAACACGCCTGTGAGAATCTTAGCCCCCTCCGACCAACGGTGACCGAGTTATAGCCCGAGGCATTTTCGGGAAGTCACCTTGTAGACTCATCTTTGAGGCTTTATAACTCCAAAACGCATAGACTGATTAACAAATTTTGTATATCATTGAACTCGTCTTGAACTATACTTTATTTTGAAAAAAAAAAAAATTGAAAATTTTTACTTTTAATTTGTTTGACGTTTTCTTTTTGGCCTAGCTTGACCTTTTTGCAGTTGAAATTGCCCTTTTAGACACCTCAAAAAATTGTCTTCATAAAATATCTTTTGATAGAAAAAATAAAAAATGCGTTTTTGCTATAAGTTCCAAATTTTTAGCACCTAAGGTAGGTATGCAGACGGTTTTTGACCACTGCGGTAGTACAGCCTTATGTTTAACGCCGCAAACAAAGCGATTGCTTTTGTAATCGGCTGCTTACAATTAAATTGCCTTTACGAAATTTTAATCGCGCAAGTGTCAAAATATATGAGAATTAACACTCGCCCACACAAGGGGGTGCGCAACCGGCCTCTTCAGGTTTCCACAGGGAGTAAACAAAAACACCTACGCCCAGCGCCACCGTGCTTCATGTATCTCTAACTCGAAATTTTTGCAGCTTCTGGAAAAATTTTAGGTCTGGGTCATACCAGGTCAGACCGCCAACCCAGGTCAAGAGACCTAACCTCGAAAAAACTTTGGGAGGTGCATCAATAATATCAAATTTAGCCTATCGTGGTTAGATTCACATTACATAGTAAGGTCGCTGAGCAAGATAATTTTTCGTAGCAGGATTTCTATATCGATAACCGGGAGCAGGGTCAGGGTCATGATCTTTCCATTAGAAATGCATGGGGCAATTGGTAAATTTTGATAACTTGCGAGAATTGAGAATTGCTGAGAATTGCAATTTAGATTTTATTTTTACGTTGTCGTGCCTAACTTGCCACTGCAATTTGATTAATATTCTTTTTACCATGCAGACCTAAGCCTGGCTCTAGGTCAAAACAGGTTAATTTTGACATTTGACTAGGCAATATCATAAGATACATAATCCGTTTGGGCTGAACAAGAGTGTTCCAATGGTGCTGAACATTTCTTTCTACGGCTCTCCTCTGTCACCTATCATGCCACAAAATTTAGGTTTCCACTGAGTTCCTGTAAGAAATACTGTGACCTCGAGCAACCTCAAAGGTGACACGACCAAACGATTGTATGTAACATATCCGGTAGTGATTAAAACTGGCTATTTAGCGGCATCACTCCCAGTGCACTGTATCATTATTTATCTGGGATTCTGGGATCCGTGACAGCTATGAAATGATCACCTTGTAAAAATATCATGAGGCAGCCTGTTCACGTGACAAAGTCGTATGTGTTACAATTTCAGGACATTTTTTTCGCATATATGAGCAGATACAAATTTCTTTTTGGGAATGAAAGCCTTTCAGACAAGTTTGTTTACATTGCATGAATCCTCTCAAACGTATTCTGTGCTGCACTGGGTCACCTTGTATCGATACTATTTTTCCATCTCGGGGGACGATGTAATTGTGTGAGTTAGTGGTGCTCATAGGATAAGTTATATTTGTTTCAATTATGGATAAACTCGCGACATCTTTGTAAATTTTCGTTTAAGGCTGAAAGGTCATTTATTAATAAGTTCATTTGCCCTCATCTCTCCCGAAACAATGGATCCCTTTCTATCACTTTTAATGACTGCAATTTTTATTTTTATAAATATTGTCTAAGTTGTTCCAAGTTCAGTTTTAGGAGTAGGTGTCTCACTAGAGTCATCAATGGACTTTTTACATAGACCCCGACCCCACCACCCAAACGAGCAACTCCCACGAGGAAGTGTTAATCAAGGAACCAAAGTTGAAAGTCCCACAAGGCATAACGACGACCGTCTACCTCAGGTCACCCCCTCACCAGTCAGTTGCCAGCTGGCCTTCAGTATTTACGGTACCTACCACCTCCCCAGTTGATCTAAATTATTTTTCCAGAAGTTGTAATATGTTGTGTTAGAGGTAGATGGAGTACGGTAACGCTGCGCGAAGGTGTTTTTTTTACTACCTGTAGAGACCTAAGGAGGCCGGTAGCCCACCCCTTCGGGTGGGCGCGTGTTAATTGTCATAAATTCTGGCACTTGCACGATGAAAATTTCGTAAAGACAAAGCGATATGATTACCAGCAACTGATTACAAAAGGAATCGCTATGTTTGCGGCGTTAAACATAAGGCTGTACTACCGCAGTGGTCAAAAACCGTCTACATACCTACCTTAGGTGCTAAATATTTGGAACTTATATCAAAAACGCATTTTTTATTTTTGCTATCGAAAGATATTTTATGAATACAAATGTTTGAGGTGTCTAAAGGGGCAATTTTAACTGCGAAGAGGTCAAGCTAGGTCAAAAAGAAAAGATCAAACAAATTATTTAAAAGTCAAAAATTTTCAATTTTTTTAATTTTCTTTTTCAAAATCAGGTATAATTCAAGACGAGTTCAATGATATACAAAACTTGTTAATCAGGCTATGCGTTCTTGAGTTATGAAGCATCAATGATGAGTCTACAAGGTGACCTCCCGAAAATGCCTCGGGCTATAACTCGGTCACCGTTGGTCGGAGGTAGCTAAGATTCACACAAGCGTGTTTCCGGCCCAAAATTACCCCGGAGACAAAGTTTCAGTTTTTTTCTAGACATGGTGGTGTCAAATTGAAATATTGTTGGTCGTTTTGTCCTAGAATGCCCCTGCTGTATTTTTTACTGACACAGGCTCAGAGACAGATCCAGAGGGGGCGGTGACAACCCCTTTAGGAGCCAAGGGCCGCCCTTGCCGATTTCGGTCACTGACGGCGCCCGAAATTGGCGACACATTGAGAACGAACAGAGAATGCTAGATCAAACATAAAGGAACAGTCATTCGAATCTGACTTTTCCCACTGTGAGCCACTCCTAATTTTGAATCAGCTTCCTCTAGCATACCATTGGGCGCCCCACTTGAACATGGACCGCCTTCATCGATTTTTGGCCGCCCTCTCCTTTGTGATTGGGTGCCTGTGATTGGGTGCCTATGCTCCACGACTGGCCGCCCTTTTTCAGTCCTGGGCGTGCTACTGCAATATGGACTAATCTCATCTTCCTTTGGCCGTCCTCTTCAGCACGATTGTTCGCTCTTTCTCCACTATTGGTTGCTCTTTTGCAACCCCAGGGGTTCCCTCTTCAACTTGGGCCGCCTTCACTTGCCTCCGGCTGCCCTCTATTTTGTGGTGAGGTGCCCATATTCTACGTTTTGCTGCCTTGTTCGGCCCTTTGGGTGCCCCACTGCAACATGGACCATCCTCGCCTACTTTTGGCTGCCCTCTTCTGCATGATTGTTCACCATTTCTTCACTACTTGCTGATCTTTTGCAGCACCAGGGCTCCCACTTCAACGTGGGCCGCCCTTGCGCACCATTGGCCACCCTCGATTCTGTGGCTGGGCGCAGGGGTGGACGCAGACCCGAGTTTTAGGGGGCAAACCCATGTCTGCCTCTCCTTCTGGGGGGGAGGCGGGACGTGTAATTTGGGTGCTCGACAGACCTAATATAAGCTACCTCTCCAAGTACATGATAGCTCTCCCCCTCTCCCCCTCAAAATAAAGTTTCAAAGAAAAAGGAACGCAAGAGGGTTCTCACCGTCCCTAGATTATCTAAAACTAAAATATTAAACAAAAATATCAAGCAAGCAGGTATGCTGTTACCTAATTGAAAAGTCAGGGGAAAAATAAGTGATATGTTCGGCAAACATCCTAAAATAGAAAACCCTAACCGAACAGCATTGTTTATGCAGTTCCATGCAATGGGTGTCATAAGTCATGCCATGGGGAAGCACACAGGGATTACAAACCAGGCTAGAAGAGCATAAAAGGGATTTTAGATATAATCGTGAATGAATGCTTTAGTTACTCACAACATGGAATGCAACCATTTACCGGATTGGGAGCGGCCAAAACTATTGCAAGGTGTTTGAACAAGAGCGCGAGGACAACTATAGAGGCAGCTTTTATATCGACCATCAGCTGTATAAAGCAAAGAGCCCTTACGCCCCCCTCCCCAAATTATTATTTGCTTCCGTTGCTGTACTGCAACCAGACGCAAGTACTGTCATTTTCACATTGCTGAGTGGCACCGGCGGAACTGTAGTGAATATTCTGACATCAATGAGCCTTTGCAATTTCGCATGGCCCCTGGGCCTTTTTTTAACTGATAATTTTCAGTAGCATGCTTAATTATCTGACCTTAAAATTGCCTTGCAGATACGGACGAAGAAAAAGTACACAGCTTCCTTCGAGTTCATACATCTGGATGGCGCAAGAGTGTTTGTTGAGGAAGTGGCAGACACCACGCCGAAAAGCCCAGTGGTGATGTGTGGCGCCCTTCACGTTGGAGGCGTGAACATAATGGATTTGGAGGGCTCCATGAAGAGTGAGCAGCTGCTGATGTGGGCGGCTATCTTCCCGGTGTTTCACCAGAAACACCCGCCCCGCACCGTGGGGGAAGCCTAGCCGCCCTCATCAGCAAAGAGATTTTCCAAAGGAGGGGGCGCCGCTGCCTAACCGGATCCACCAGCGGCTGTCACGCGTCAAACAGTTTACTGACCTCGAATGAGGTTGTAGCTTGGAGTGTAGTGGAGTGAAGTGAAGTGAAGTGAAGTGGCGTGGCGCTGAGTGCCGCACTGACCAGTCTCTGTGTAGTGCCGAGTGTCCCACTGATTAGTTTCTGTGTAGTGCCGAGTGCCTTACTGACCAGTCTCTGTGTAGTGCCGAGTGTCCCACTGACCAGTCTCTGTGTATTGCCGAGTGCCGCATTGACCAGTCTCTGTGTAGTGCCGAGTGCCGCATTGACCAGTCTCTGTGTAGTGCCGAGTGTCCCACTGGCCAGTCTCTGTGTAGCTCTGAGCAGTGGCGGATCCAAGGGGGGCAAAAAGGCGTTTCCCCCCAAAGCCTTCGATCTCCTTTTTTCCCCGACTGCTTTTTAGTTTATAAGCAGGACTTCGGTACTTCAACTCTTAACTTCAAACAGAACCAGTTAAGTTCAGTGTAAATATTGGGGCTTGGATAGGTAAAAAGTAACTCGAGCCCACATTCCTTACCCTGTGATGTTGTTTTTCCTTTTCGCCTCTAATACCTAAAATTTTCCGACAGATTATATTTTAGCGCAATTTTTAACTGCGGGACGTTTTTTTTGCTTTTGGACTTGTCATGTCATGTCATGTCATGTCATGTATTACTAACACTTCCACACGATTGAGGTGGCTTTTAAAGTGTTGTCGTGATGAGTATGAAGTAATTATAAACTATGGAAGGAGATGGAAATGATGAGGAAAGGTGAGGATAAAGAGAATGAGATTCTACCTGGAGGGGTCGCTGCAGCCACAGGCGCATGCGCTCACACCCTCCAGGTAGAATAGAGATAAGGATAAGGAATAGGTACCGGTTAAAAACACACACAGACACGATTGCACACGCACTTCGAACATTTAAACTAAAATAATATGAGGGTGAAAATGTTTGCCCCTCCCAAACCGACCGGCTAGATCCGCCACTGGCTCTGAGTGCCCCACTGACCAGTCTCTGTGTAGTGCCAAGTGTCCCACTGCCCAGTCTCTGTGTAGTGCCGAGTGTCCCACTGACCAGTCTCTGTGTAATGCCGAGTGCCTTACTGACCAGTCTCTGTGCAGTGCCGAGTGTCCCACTGAACAGTCTCTGTGTAGCGCAGAATGTCCCACTGACCAGTCTCTGTGTAGTGCCGAGTGTCCCACTGACCAGTCTCTGTGTAGTGCAGAGTGTCCCACTGACCAGTCTCTGTGTAGTGCCGAGTGTCCCATTGACCAGTCTCTGTGTAGTGCCGAGTGTCCCACTGACCAGTCTCTGTGTAGCTCTGAGTGCCTGTGTCAAACATAGTGGAGTGGCTTTAGTTTTCAGGATGTTTATGGATGAAACGTAAACAAAGTTTGCTCAAAGTTTGGAGTAAACAAATACAGTCTGCCGTTGAAACATGATGTCTTTCCCTTGAATTACAGAACTACAATATGCTGAGAGGCTTTCACGCTTGTGTATACACATTTTAGAGCATCCCGCCCAAACATAAGTTCGTACGGGGGATGCAAGCCACGTATCCCCGGCCCTATAGGGTATCCCTATAGGGGTGGAGTGGGAGGAAGGGGTTTGCAGGGTATTAGTGTAAGCTTACACGAAAAAGAAAAAGACGCTTCGAATATTAGTGTAACATTACTCGATTGCGATCAAATGACATTTTTCCCCAATGCAGACGGACTCGTCACAAGGACACTCTGTATTTCAAATAGATATGAACGTACATCTCTGGGATTTCTGTACACTGTGCGAAAGTGTACATTAATCCCTACGTGTGTCTGTTACTCGGTTCTGCGATAAAAATTGCACTGCGTGGGAGTGCACTGGATAAAATGACACTGTTTTACGGAGTACAAGTACATTGTTCTGCGACTCTCAAGACATTACTGACCTGCAAATCAGTGTAAAGTGAGACGATTTAAGAATGCAAAATAACATCGTACACGCTTTATGAGGATAAAATGACACCGATGTCCGTGTCATACACGATGTAAGATAACTCAGTGCCCCATTTAGCCGTGTAGCGTTACAATTAACACGTTTAAAGAAGACAAATTAAGGTGTGTACAGTTACACAAAAAAGGCAGCATTACTCAAAGGTCAGATCAATCGTATTACATTACATGCTAAATTCGCGTTCTTAAATCCAACTGCTGTCTAGAGGGGTGGTTTTGTACATGAATAAAGGATGTCAACCTCCGTTTGAAAAAGGTGTAAAAGTTGCTGTGTGTAAAGAAATCCAAAAAGTGTAAACTTTTTTACAGTGTAGGTAACCAACTCGCATACGAGCAGGGGTGCCCTAAACAAAGGGTGACAGGCAGAGGAATCCCTAAGTGTAAATCAGGGTAGATATTATGCCAAATTTTCGGGATTGAATGATGTTTTTATTGCATTCTCATTACAATTAATATGTGGATCCACCCAAATTTTGAGACTTGCTAAATTTTTGGCGAATTGTTTGAGTAGTATCATTTGAAGACAAACAATTTGGTCCAAAATTTTGTCCCACTGCATGTTTTCCCCCGCTATTTGTAGTCTGAGCATCTCCTCAAATAAAAATTAAGTGGTGATGTCCCGTATCCTTAATTCAGGTATGGGTGTTTTGACTGTAAGCGGGTTTCACCTTGAAGTGGGCGCTACTGGAAAATTATAATTTATCTTGGTTTCTCAGGTTTGCTTGGGTATATGTGCTATGCAACTAGCAATACACTAGCGTGCAAAGTATGGCGTTTTAACGATATCTCGTCAGTGCCAGTGCCTTTGGCGACAGGAGCGAGTGGTGCGAATTTTATCAACCTGGTGCAAATTTCTGGGACTGGTGTGAGGAGGGTGACACTGAAAACCTAACAAATAATGGCTAAATGGTTAGTGACATAGGAGGGGCCTTATAAAAAGTCCTCAACTAACTAACTAATAAAAGAGGTAGCGTTGCATCGTGTGGGTGGGAATGAGTGCGCTTTTCTCCCTGGTATATGGCAGATTGGTGCTAATTTTTGGTGGGCTGACGGTGTGAGAATTTTAGATGGCTGGTGCGACTCGTTTGGCCTGCTGCCATACTTTTCTGACTGATTAATACAAAACACATTTTTATTATTGAAATAGAGCTATATCTGCTTTTCAGGCCAAGTCAGGCTTTTCTTGTCATTTTATGAGGTTCGCTTCAAGGTGGTTCCAAATGAAATACAGGATACGTACAGATTATGCCTGTTTTTAAAATATACCTACAGGCATTAATGCTAATTAACCATAATAAGATGGCGTAGCTTTGTTGGTTGCATTGCTCATTTTACCAAAAAGATACTGGGTTTCCTGAGATAATTAAGAAGTAACTAAAGGAGTTTCCTGATGTTGATCATTTTGTCATGCTATTGGGATTCATACTTTGATACCTTAAAAGTATCAAGCTCTAAAGTGGTGCAGTATCAGGCTTAAGTTTGGTACCATTTGTGAATTACATGTGTCAGCAAGTCACATGATGCCTCACATCGGCGCCCCTTCCAGTTAGGGGCACCGTCACAGAGTTTTTACAGGGGGGGGACAGACCCCAGCTGGTGCTGACCTGGGAAGGCGAATTTTGAGCATATTTGGTACCTGACAGCATGAATGGCGTTGGACCAAGAATTTGGAGGGGCATCCTTTTGGTTGGCCAACAGGGGAGATGCCCCCGCTTTCGGCGCCCATGCTTCTAGTGATGTGAACCAAAGTTTGAGGTTGACATGCTGGGTGAATCAACCCCACATGCTTCAGCAAGCTTGGCTTTGCACATTAGACATTTACAGCTGACATTTATTGCGTATTTACTCCAGGAAAATACAGTGGATGGTACGATTCTATGCAAAGGGTGGGAAGTTGAGGTACAATATTTTTACCATTCTTGTACCATTTTAACATGCCCAGCTGGGGTCCCTTGCATGACGCGCCCCCCTTCGTATCTCGGTCCCCACAAAAACTAAAGGAAAATTATGGGTGGTGTTGGAAAGCTCTTGACAAGACGAAGTGATTTTTTACGAAGAATTTTCATGTAAAGTCAATATTGAGGTCAGCATAGGTCAAAGAAGATTCCATAGGCTTACAACAGAGCAGTCTACGTTTCTCTCTCTAGATCTGCCCTCAGGGAGCTAGAGCAAATCTTTATGCATCATTGGATTCCTCTCATCGCTGCAAATCGAATGATGTATAATATGACCTTCCTAGGTCAAATAGTGAAAATGACTTGACCTCGAGCTAGGTCAGGGTCAGAGAGTGACCCGGTATCGTCATGTTGCATATCAATCGACTTCCCGTGACAATATAAGCACAATGCAAGCAAAATGGGAGCTTTATCTCAATTCAATGAGAAGTTATTGGCCAAATAATCACTCTATGCTCCCGTGACCTGATATGACATTTAAGAGGTCAGATGGTTAAAAACTCAACTTAATTTTCAAGATCGTGGTAAGAATAGACGGTTTGACGATTTTCAACTCTATCTATGCAATATTTACTGAAAACGAGCCCATTCTATGTTTCACCATAGACTTATAATGGGGCGACCAAGAAATTGACCCCACCTTAGGTAAAAATATAGAAATTCCAAAATAGCAGATTTGTAGACCTTAATGACTTTATCATATTGTGGAAGTTTCAAAGTGATCGGTTCGCTGATGTTCCCTGGGCACCGCTTCAAACTCGTAATTTTAGGTTTTGAGGTCGGGTCACTTGACCTTGAATAGCTCCTTGACCAGACATGACCTTAACTCAAAAATTTGGTCAGATGTGTAAAATTGATTAGGAATAAGGTACCGTAAGTTTCGTTGCTCTGCGTCTCTTCGTTTTTGAGCTATCTGGAAAAACCAGGAGGAGCGAATTTCACCCTCCCCTGCGGGGCGCGTGTTAAATTCACAGACGCACACTGCCCATTTCACCATGTTGACTTACAACACCTATGTATGTTTGGTAAGCTATGGCCGATGGAGTTGCCGCCCACTGGAGATTGCGCGGCAACTTGCCGGTCGCCGCATTGTGAGAAGTTATTCGGTGGCGGCGGCTTCCCCACCTGGGCCTGCGGCAACGGTAGTCGCCTGGGTAACTGTGGCCCAACCCGGGCCAGCGGCGGCGACGGCCCCACCCCGGGCCTGCGGCGGCTCCTTGGAACAGCGGTGGCCCCCTCTGATTCAGTCAGTCCTCGACACACTCGTGAACGTGACACCGGCGATATATCGACGGAGAAGATGCCTCAACTGTTCGATGAGCCGATGTGCAGTCTCCCCCACCCCCCCCAACTATCCATCGCCTCGCGCCTCACGAACACCGTCGCCTCCCGCCTCCGGCCTTGCCAGTGCCGTCACCCCCGCCTCACCAGTGCCGTCACCTCCCACATCACTAGTTCCGTCACCTCGCGTACACGGATCTGGGGGGGGTTAGGATGGACCCTCGGCGCCATCTGAAATGGTCATGGCAACCCCCTGAAAGTTGAATGGCGCCCCCTGAAATGTCGCTTCCCACCCCCCTCATCAGTCGACTGAGCGCAGCGCTCCGGTGCGCAGCTGCCTCGGCTCTCCCCGCCCAGCCAACTTACCCACCTTTTCCTAGTGAAGTGCACTTATGATAGGCTACAAGCATTGGACAGTGAACAAACAGTGAAAGTGTAGACGTGGAACTAGAGAGTCCAGGATTTATCATTTCTTTACGCGTGCAATTGATATCGTACAAAGAGACCCTAACACCAAACGAAGAATCAACAGTATGGCTCTGGTACCAACTTACCTGTCGAGACCTGCTGTCGCTATCCTGCGTGCTCTCCTGCTGCTGCAAATCCTGCATGTGCTTATGCAGGTTGCAAGACCAGCTGACAGCCCATGGCCGCGACAGCTCCGGACGAGGACACAATCACAGATCGCGCCACCCACAGCTCAGCCGCCCGGCCGCCAGCTGACGGCCGCCACCGACCCGGCCAGATCACATGATAAGAAGACGCGCCGAGGTCGCAGGGGCGGTGGCAGGCCGCGGGGTAGGCGGGGAGGAATGAACTGGCGTCGACACCAAGATATTAGTAGCAAAGATATCATAATTGGACAGCTAAACATTCAGTCACTAAAGCCCAAACTACCTGATTTAAGAAGCGACATTAGCCACGTGTATGGTTTTGACGTTTTGACCCTGAGCGAGACCTGGCTAACGCCAAATGTTCCCGACCGACTCGTCAACATCAGCGGCTACAAGCTCTTCCGGCGTGATCGAGCACCTGCCATGAAGTTACCAAGAGGACGTGGTGGAGTTGCCGTCTTAGTGCGTGATTGCTTCGACAGCGAACTGATACCTGCACCAACTACAGGAATCGAAGGCTCAAACTTAGAAATTTTGTGGACTTCTGTAAAAGTAAGCAAAAACTTGACTTATCTGGTGGCCTCTGTTTATCGTGTTCCAACTACCACTGTTCGCCAACTTACCGTTGATTTTGATGATTTCGAGTGTCAACTTCAATTCATGCTAGCCAAATATCCACGCGCCAAGTTTGTGATTACAGGCGACTTCAACTATTGTTTGCGAAAAATCAAGAGTAATAACACGCACTTTTTGGTTGACCTGCTAAGCACGTATGGTTTTACCATCACTAATGACTCTCGTGCTACGTATCGACCTGCCAATAGCATCATTGATATTATCGCTACCAACTGTTCCGACTTGGTCCGCCTCTGCGGTGTCACTCGCTGCCACTACGGTGGGCCTCACGATATTACCCGCATTGTTTTGCGCTGTGATCAGCGTACGCAGACGCAGGCGCCAGTAAAGGTACAGAGACGGTGTTTGGGCAGGATTGACCTTGCTGACTTTCATCAGCAGATATGTGACATTGACTGGACACCGCTGTTTTTGCTTGATGCGCCTGATGAAAAGTGGGAATTTTTCCGGCTTATGTTCCTCCATCAGCTTGACCTTGTAGCGCCTATGCGCTCTGTTCCCGAGCGAGGTCCCGGTGTAGTGCCGCTGTCACCCCACACACGTGAACTTATTCAGTTCAGACAGAACGCTCTCTCATTGGATAATAGGGATGACTACAAACGGCTCAATCGTGAGTGCCGTGCAGCGATACGCGCGGACAACAGAAACTTCTACAACCGAGAGATAAGCGAGAAAGGCCCGAGCCGATTATGGCAGATCTTGCAGCCTGTTTTAGGTAGCCGGAAAGCTAAACCACAGCCGTTAAATATAACACCAGACGCACTGAATGATTACTACATCTCGGTAGGCCCAATCACATCAGCATCAGTACCGGCGGCTACCACTTCAGTCCCGGTCCGACTCCCGCGCGTCACCACCAGCGGTTTTAAAGTCACACCAGTCGACATACAAACCCTCAGTGCGACCGTTCGGAGCATGAAGTCATCTGGTTCAACCGGTATGGACGGACTAAGCGTAGCAATGTTTAAGAAATTTTTCACATCAATCGGCCACTTGCTTTTGGAGATAGTCAACGCCAGTTTGATTACCGGCCTGGTACCAGCATCGTGGAAGCACGCACTAGTCACCCCGATACCGAAAGGGAAAGTGTCGACGAATCCCGCCGATACCAGACCCATCTCCTTGTTGCCGGCTATCTCCAAGGTAACAGAACGCATTGTCCAAAAACAACTCACAAATTATCTCGAAACAAATTACATAATCTCCGACACACAGCATGGTTACCGAAAACACCATTCAACCGAAACCGCGTTGAGCGTAGTTACTGATAGGGTACTTAAAGCTATGGATGACGGCGAAATTGCAATTTTGGTGCTTTTGGATTTGTCCAAATGCTTCGATGTGGTTCCACATGCGACATTACTAGAGAAAATGACCCTTTACGGCATAGACAATCACTGGTTTGAAAATTACCTTGCTGAGCACACACAGCAGGTGCAGATGCGGACTCAAGGCGGGTTTATCACCTCAAGGACAAAAAACAACAGCATGGGTATTTTCCAGGGGGGAAGTTTATCTTGTGTGCTCTACATGCTCTTTTCTAACGATTTAGGCCTCTACGTAGAACAAGACATCACTATTGTACAGTATGCAGATGACACACAGATACTTATCACGGGAAAAAAGCAGAACCTTCATTCCATTATTCTTCGCATGGAACGCACCCTCTCGGCACTTTTCAACTGGTTTTGTTTCAATGGAATGAAGCTGAACGCAACAAAAACACAGATGCTTGTGCTCGGAACCCCGGCTATGCTCCGAACCCTACCTGCGGTAACACTTAACTTCTGCGGCACTACAATCACTGATTCTAGAGTTGTTAGAAACCTTGGTGTGACGATGGACAGGCACCTTAACTTTGAACCACATGTAGACGCCGTCCGCAACAAGTGCACAGGCATCTTGTTGGCACTTAGTCATGCCCGCCAGGTCCTTCCCAGACATGTAATGGTTAGCCTAGTCCAATCTCTCGCAATATCAATCGTTCGCTACTGTATATGCGTTTATGGTTCATGCAACGAGACGCAGGTTCGAAGAATTCAGAAAATTATTAACTTCTGTGCACGAGTTGTCAGTGGCCGTAGAAAACGTGACCATGTATCAGACGTATTGGCAGAGCTGGGATGGCTAAATGCTCAGCAACTTGTTCAATACCATACTGCTTGTGCTGTGCAAGGTGCCTTGTCATCCAGACTTCCATCATATATCGCTAACACTCTAGGAGTACCGATTCATACCTTGCATGACCATGCTACACGCCAGGCCAGCAATCTTACATTACCGCGTATAAGGACTGAGGCGGGAAGACGAAGGCTGTGTTACCGTGGTGCCAAATGCTTTAATGAAGTCATGTCATGTTTTAATGGTGATTTCATACCATCCAGACGTTCACTAAGGACTGCGATATCAAGTGTAACATGAGAAGGCTGCTCATGAGTTTGTATTTGCTTAGACTTTTAGGGATGTTTCAGTCGGTGGAGTGTTTTAGTGCATTTTACCTTTTAATCCCTTTTGATTGTGTTCCTGACATTTACTGTGTTCTTGACGCGGCAGGGTGAAAAACCACAGTTCGAGTGGATCTCTGGCTAAAATATATCTGTATCTGTACCCTAGAATGCGAGAATCGGCGCCCACCGATAGGGTTTTGCGCCCACCTGAAAAGTTTTGCAGGCAAGAAGTGGCGCCCACTGGAAAGGTGCCCCCGATCGGCAATGTCGGCGCCGTCTATGCCTTCCCGGGGGCGCCATCCGGACCAGGGGGCGCCACCTTGGACCGGCAAAATATTTCAGGCGGGCGCAAAATCCTAACAATGAGCGCCGATTTTCGCATATTTGGAGAAAAGGTGAAAAGCGACATTTCAGGGGCGCCATCAACCCTTCAGGCGGCACCGTAACCATCCAGGGCATAGGCAGATCCAGGGGGTGGGGTACGTGTCCCTCCGGTTGACGCTCGGCGCACCCCTAAAATGGTCACAGCGCTGCCCTGAAATGTCGGTTCTCACCCCTCCCCTCCCCAGGATGTGAGAATCGGCGCCCACCGATACGATTTGGTGCCCACCTCATAGTTGTTTGGTCAAAAGTGGCACCCTCCTGGTCTGGATGGTGCCAACCCGGAAAAGTGTCCCGATCGGCTATCCTGGATCCACGTATGATTCAGGGGCGCAGATGGTCGATAGGAGGGGCACCTGCCCCTTTAATTGACCCCCGATCTGTATGGTGATGGGAAAAATGTCTGCCTGACTGCCGCAAAAAATTGGTAATGATCAAATAATTTCAATCAAATATTTAACTTTTGTTCCTAAACACACGTAAAATAACGATCGTAGCTCATATACCGTGAGAAAAGAAACATTAGAGAACAAACTTTTCCCGAACACGTTCCCCGAACGCGACCTCTCTCTCCCTAGGGCCTTGAACGCGGCCATGCTGCTCCCAGAAAACTGTCCGATGATTGGTTCTTGGCTATGACGTAGGCAGTGACGTCAAGCGGGCAAGTCCAGCATAAATCACCGACCTCAAAATTCGCTCCTGCATATGGAAGCCTTTGAAAAATCCCTCCAGACAAATCTAGAGACCGAAAAGACGGGATCTAGAGGCTTGGGTAACTTTTGAAAAAAAAACCGACCCTGGAGGTCGGTTTTTTTCAAAAAGACGCCCAAGATCTTGGGATATTTCCAAAATTTTCCCGTGATGACGCCTTTTTAGAATGTTGATGAAGTAGAGCATTGCCCTTTGTAGAGTGTTAAAACCGACGAGGACTCGGCTGGCCGGTGGCGCTGAGAACCGTGAGAGGCACACCTTATCTCCTAGGAAAATAGGATATCCGGTGGGAGATGAAAACACCTTGATACGGAGCTCAACGCCATTAGGGAGAGCTTTATCTTGTGCGTTGCCTCCCACTGGGATAAGGCGAAATCACATGCCTGCGAGAGTAGCATTGATAGTTGCTGGCAGCGGGTTTCAAGTGCGGGGCATTCACGGGGGATGAGTTGAAAGGTGATTACATTCCCTGCAAAGCCAGCTTTGGTAAACTACCGGGAAATTTGGTGCCGTAAGCATATGTATACTAGTGCAAATTCAGATGGTGTTCACTGTTTGTGTCGTCGTGTTTTTTAAATGGATTGGAGTACAATGCTGTACAGAGTCATTTTTGGTCGCATACTTATCACGCGCATTGGCGGGGGGCGGGTACCCGCCCCCTCGGGTTTTTCGGAGATAGCAGAAAAACGGCGGTGCGTAAGCGCCGCCGTACTTGGCATACCTTTTTCCCCATCATTTTTACAACTTCTGTGAAAATTTTAAGGTTAGGTCATATCAGGTCAGGTCACGAGAGCAGGTCAAGTGACCCGACCTAAAAAAAAGTTTAAGATAGCATAAGTCGGAGCAGGGTGAACTTATCCGATTGACACTAATATCACATAATGGCCCCACCGAGTTCTCTAAAATGTGTTTCGGTATTTTTGATATCGATGACCTAAGGTCAGGTACGAGGCATGACCTCTCCATTGGAAATACATGGGAAAATGGTTTTTTACGGAATAACTCAGTAACGGGTGGTGATAGAGCATTTATTTTAGGTGCATTAGACTCGCCTGAGCTTTGCGGTTCTAATGATATACTTTTATATAATTTGACCCTGACCTGACCTCAGGTCAGGTCAAATGCTTGATTTGACCTAACAAGGTCAAATTATATATCATTCGATTCGGCTTGCTGGGAGGATTCATGCAGTTTAAGTCGTTTTGCGCTATCTTTACTTGTTCAGATGTAATGGCCGAAAAACTTAATTTACATGTTATCCCTATGACGGCATGTTTTGACCTCTTGTGACCTTAAATGTGACCTGACAAAGAATGGTTCAAATTTTTTCGATGGAGAAGTGGATGGGTAGCCCAACGCCGTTTACCGTTTTTCGCTACCTACCGTGGTTCTCGAGATCTTAGGGGGGCGGGTACCCGCCCCCCGTCAATGCGAAGGTGGCTCAGACCCCCGTCAATGCGCGTGTTATTTCTTGCGTAAAGTAGTAGGAACCTAGCTATCTACCCATTGAGATTTTGGGCATGAAACAGAGTTAGTCCATGCTTTGCCATGATACTGGCCAAAAAGAAAACGACATAAGTAAGTTTTTGTTCAATAACAAGAAGGAATCCAATTTGATGGATTTGTTAAGTCGATCCTAGACGTATGATCGTAGCTGATTTCTATGAACAGACCCCGAATATATTAGTAAGATATGCTTTGAATCGCAGCAGCGAAAAAAACGAAACACCGTAGATGCTGAAAAATACCGAAGCGTAAATATACAATTTAGTTTCGGCCCAGAATAAATGTAATCCCGCAACGCTGCAACACATGCTCACCATCGTGTTTCATATCCAGTGGAATAACGTAGAGTGGAGGGTGCGATGAGAGGGTTACGTCTTATAGTGTCTCGTTAATTTATGTGTTTGACTTCAGTCAACCTGGTGGCGTAAAAAACACGCTCCAACTACACTCCACGCATGCAAGCGGATATATCCGCATTCACAGAGCTATGTAGGATTGAAAATGCATATGCGTGACTAACCGTCCAAAGGCGGCAGTAGTTGTTTTCCTTATTTTGGGGGAGGGAGTAATAATCCATTGAATACCTATTAACCGTCTAAAAATCTAGGAAAAATGTTTTAATAGTTTTTCGTAAACTTGCAAAAATACCACACTCCCCGTCGATTTTTATTTTGACACTTTGGAGAATACCGATAGGATAGGCAGATTTCTCCCTTGACATCTATACCAGCATGCCTGCCTGCGATATCCTTGTATTTATATGTACTGTAGTTCGCAGGACTGTGATAAACACACCCACGTTCGCACTTCTCTGTTATATTTCCGACAACCTTCTCGCTATTCAGCGACGGCTGTCCCGGAAGCTCCGTGCAACTCTTAATGTAGACTATGCTTACCGTGACTATGTGGTGTGCTGACACCGCCGCACCGAGCGGTACGCCCCTCGATGGCGCAGTATGGTTTTTGTGTAGTTTTTGTGTGAGTGACTTCGCATCTGTTGCTGTGTGTGAGCGTATATAAAGAAAGAGTGCATGTCTAATAAACAAGGGTTCAGCAAACTTCTTCTCTCAGTCCGGCACACAACATTGGTAGCAGCGGTGGAGGCAGCCGGTGGCTTCGGCCGCCGGCTCGCCATAGGGCTTTTGCTGAACAACGTGCAAAATTGCTTCCGATCTGCTGAGTGTCCACACGTCCTGACGCAGCCTCCGCCGGCACTTCTGGTTACGCCAAGCTTTGACCTGTGTGTCGCAACATCGGCTGCTGACTATCGTCACAGACCAACAACACAGAAACCTGTGTCATCTCCGTGTCTGTTCTTGCCCTGGCATTGGAGGTAAGGAGTTTCCTAATCGTCATGACAACGAATAACAATCAAGTAGCGACCAAGTAGCACATTAACGTTATCTTGAACCAGCATAAACACCTGAGCTTGAAACGGGCTTCTAGAATTTATAGAATTTTGAACGGGCTCTTAGAATTAGAAGTATATTGAAGATATATAGGGTATTGCCCCACGAGTCCGATTAATAAGCGCAAAGAAAATAAATAACTCATGCCCAAATAAGAAAATACGAGCGTTCTAGGAGCGCAGTGGGAACTGCCCACAGAGAGATATTAAAGACAAGGCAAGGAATAAGCCTGTCCAGCCCCGAGATATGAGAGTGAAGCATGCGAAAAAGAGATTATAAGGCAACAACGCCAGAAAAGCGCGAAAGCGGCTATTATATAACGAGCACAAGAGGAATGCTCTGAAATGAGAACTGAAGACTATGAACCACATATGAAGCTCAGCGCCTGCGTCTGCAACGTCAGCAGACGTTTCAACGTGATTTTCAAATATAACACGCCGTCAGACGTCCGTGCCATTGTGCATGTCAACCAGCACGTCTGACTGAGACGACATTGACCTCACGCAGCACGCAGCCGCGTGATGACCCAGCATCTAGCCTATGCAGTCCAGCTCTCGACTGCCACCACCACATTCTGCCCCGCGTATACGCCAACCATAAGTTTTACGTTGACCAGGCTGGCACACTTAAATCTCAGCTCATGTCGTCTAGCCCCGCAATCGCCCATCTCACGATAAAGGATCTTGAGGTCACTGTAAGAAAAATGTCCGTCTGTCCTAAAATTTCTAGCTCAGTCGCAGTTCAAGGCTGCCATTCTTGTGCTGTTCCGGCGACGTTCAAATTTAAGGCCCGCTCCACTTGTTCCGATGGTCTTGTCGATGTTTCTTTGACTTCAATCCCGTTAAGCACGAGGTCAGTGTTTTTATTAACTGCTGACACAGATATCACAATAGAATTCAAAACCTCCCAGGATTGTCATCAGGAGACGCTTTGCTTAGTATTCCATGAGCTTCGTAGCTGTGAATCCGTGAATTTCTGCTTGGACAATCCCAACATCGATCTTATCGATCGAAATGTCCCTATTGCTACTGCCGGCGGAATTGCTTCTTCTCCAAACTTCTGGGAAAACTTGAAATCCACCACGTTTGGAGCCTTTTCCTCTGCAAAACTCTTTTCTATTACTTTAGAATCGGCTTGGTTGCTCTGTTTGCTACGTCACTGCTCCTAACTATCCTCAAACGCTAAATGAGCCCACAAAACGGGTATAACGCTCAGCACACTGTGCCCCCTGCCTCGGCGCACCTACCCGGCAACTGAGGCACCCGATGTGCATACATCGCGCGCCGCGGCACCGTCACAAAAAAACGACAAAACCCAGAGTTTACCCCTCCTGCTGCATCTCTGCAGTATTGGGATAAACAACGGCTGATTGTCGCCTGGCTTTTTGTTATCTCCGTGACAATCTCCCGTTCACCAGGCCTGCTCCCCTCCCTCCAATTCCCCCTCTTATGCTTTTCCAGCAGGATTCGAGTAACGGTAACGCTCTGTTTTTTCACCACCTGCTACTTTACCATTACACTGGCCAAAGCCCCCCCCGATTCACCTGACCTTTTGGCCCAGGTCTTACTGTCTTGTTTAAATTAGGTGAATCATCCCCTTGCTTTTCTGGCGCCTCCATGTACTCCCTTATGGACTTATGGCAATTCAAAGTAAATAATCCGTTCCCTTTTCTTGCCTTTCTTATTTAGTGTCAACTAGGTCTGTTACTCCATGTTACTACATCTACGGTTCCTGATCTCTACTGGCGCTCCCGTCATCAACATCGGCCGGCTCACCCCGTACTGCCGCCGCCCTGAAGGTCCTATCACGGTCGGCTTGAATTCGCACGTCCTGGCAACTGAATACGTGCTGAGACGGCGTCGGATGTGAGGACCCCAGAAAAGCTCAGGACCCACTTCGCACGCCGCCGTCGTTTTTGCCACCAATACTGCTGCTGCTGTGTGCAAAAACACGGCCCGCCTCAACTGCCAGCCACGGCCTCTCGGTTTACAGAAGAGGCTTCAAATCGTTTTTGCGGCCTGTTTTTAATCCGCCCGACACAGGCCATTCTGTTCATTTCGCACTAATGTATATACATATATGCGTTCATGTTGGTATTGTTTATTTTATTCTTTGTTCGCCCTTGCCATGTGTTTTAATCATTGTTATCGCTTGTAACTTGACGAATCTGACCGACGACATTGTTTACTCCCCGGCTGGGCTGCCCCGACAGTCCCGTGTTCCCCTGTTTATATTGTACAGGTTATTCCTTACTGACTAATGGCTTCACTTCCAGACCTCTCTGCAACTGACTGAGCTGATCGAGTGAACTGAAAATTTCCCCACCGTCTCTGAGCCGAGACACTGGCGGTGCCTGAGAGTTCCTCCTAGCGGTGTCCCGCTACATATGGACACCGCGGTGGCAGTGGTGGCCTGCAATCACAAACAATTGCGACTCTGTCCGCATCACGTTCTCTACCGGACGCTTGAACCCCGTCGGATAGACAACGTCACCCGGACATTGAAACCTCCTCGCGTTTTCGGCAATCATTACCAGGACAACCGCGCACGTCTACAGCCTTTCCACTTCGCTGACTTCGGATGACCACCTTCAAACGGCCCTCGGTTTCTGGCCTCTCATTAGTCATCTTAACCGCCGCCCGTCTCCGCTAGCGGCTGGAAGTCAGTACTCACCGTCGCATCTGGAAGTTATTGAAACTGATTTCGCTCGGACACAAGCTTGCGATTTCAACAGACGCCCTGCCCTGGAAGCCGTTTACACCAGCGGACAACCACCTGCCACTACGCCAACGGGACCTCTCATGCCAGACCATTCTCCCTTGCTCAGAATTGACCAATTTCTTGTTCCACCTTTATTACCGATCGTCAGCTCAGTCAGCCCATTCGTGCAGACGTGCAATTTTGCAGAGAGGGAAGGAGTAAGTGTGTTTTAGTGTGACGAATGATGATGTGTTACATGATAAATATTTCAATACGATCTATGATGAGAAAGTGAAAAGAGACAAGTGTTCAATGACGATAAATAATTTCCACAATGGTATTCTGTGGACAAGTATGTAGATTGATTTAGCAGACTTTAAAAAAAAACCTGAACCAATGTAAATATATGAGTTGTGTGAATGTATAGCTCTAACTTTTGTAAAAGGGGAGGTGTGGTGTGCTGACACCGCCGCACCGAGCGGTACGCCCCTCAATGGCGCAGTATGGTTTTTGTGTAGTTTTTGTGTGAGTGACTTCGCATCTGTTGCTGTGTGTGAGCGTATATAAAGAAAGAGTGCATGTCTAATAAACCAAGGGTTCAGCAAACTTCTTCTCTCAGTCCGGCACACAACAACTACTCTAAAGCTATATAACATATACATTATTTATATCATAGCAAGACTTGTTGAGTCGCGACTCAGAGTCAGAGTCGACTCAGAGTCAACTCAAGTTTTGCTCGAGTCAGAGTTGAGTCGACTCACTTTCAGATTTGGGTTGAATCAGAGTCGACTCAACTGGCTGACCAGTTGAGTCGAGTCAGAATCGGAGTCAGTCTCCATGCTGTGAGTCAGAGTTGAGTCAACTCAACAATACTTAACATAAGTGATCACAGGGCTGACATTTAAGAAATTTTCACAACTAAAGTTGAAGGATTTCATATTGCTATTTGGTAATAACAGTTTTAATAATAAGGTTTTATGTAAAATATAGTTTCAAAAGCACACAAATTTGATAGCTATTTTCCATTCAATCTTAGCAAGGGCATGAAAAATCATAGATAAAAATTGTGACTTGGCACAAAATCAGAGTTTTCAACTTTGAGAATGCATACTATTCATTACTCATTCTCATGCAATAGTTGACTATTAGGAAACCACACCTTTATTTTCTATTTTCTTCCTTTGCTTGACTTAAACAATAAGAAACCCCATATCACCATCAGATAGAGGCTAGCAAAAAATCTTATATTGCAGATAGGCCTTGAAATGGGTCAAAACGGAAACTAAAAGCTTCGATTAACTGCTTACTTCAAAGCACTATCTTGATTTATCGTGGTTTGAGGACACCCGTGGTAGAAAATAAATACTGCCTATTTACTGAAAATAAATATCAGTCCTACCTCTGGCGGAGCCACAGCAGTTTCCAACTGAGAAACTGACGAACTGAAAAACATACATCAATCCTCTCACTCATAAACAACCACCGCTTTTCAAATTATGATGATGCCGATTATCTTTATTTACCACTCTCACTGCTGCCCTGCCCCCATGTGCGCCACGCTGGTCACAAAATCATCATGGTGCGCAACAAAATATTAGTGATTTAGGCTTTGGTAGCCCGAGGACATGATTGCCATACATTACCATAGACCTGCAGATTTTTCTAGTTTTTTTTTCCAGTCACGTGATTTTAAAGTGCTATCAATCCTCATCTTTTAGGCTGTCCGAGGCTATCCGAGGTACGTAATATCTTCAATGCGCCATCACCACAGCTTTTTCGGGAGGACAAGGTGAGTATTCATTGTTTTTAGTGTCGGTGAGGTGCTGGATGCAGGGGCAGTGCGCAGCATAATATTTATTTCCCAGCTAAATTCGTCACAGGATTGTTCAGAATGTTCTGGGGCAGGGATTGTCTTTCGAAATGTCATATGTTAAAATATTGATTCCTGTTTTTGTTTGCAGTTGAAACGTCGCTTATTGCTTCAATTATAATTGCCTTCAAAATAGGTAAATGCCTTCAAAATACAAAGCCACCAGGCCCTTCCTCATACTCACCTGTTCGCGTTTAGCATCTTTCTTCAATCATATGCAGGAATAATTTCTGTCATAAGTTAATGCATCGCAGTTGGCATATTATTAAAGGCAATGTGCACTTAGTAAAAAGCTAATGCCACGGGTAAATTTACTGGAATTTACATACTATTGAACGAAATGAGGATTTTGTATGTGAACAGTTTGTCTCTGTTCTGAGTCAGAGTTGACTCCGACTCAATGCTGATTTGAGTCAGAGTCGAGTTGGCTCATTTCTGAATTTGGCTTGAGTCGAGTCGGCTCACCATTTTCAACTCAATGATTCGAGTCAGAATCAGAGTCAGTCGTTGAGGTGTGAGTCAGAGTTGAGTCGACTCAAGAAAATTCGAGTCATCAACAAGTCTGATCATAACAAGGTGGCATGAATCTGGAAGTCAAAATAAAACGTATGGACAAGAACGTCAAACCGCACGCGAAGCGTCTGTCATTGACTCTCAAACGGTGCCGTACTCACGTATTGGACGGGTGTGGGACTCGCTGACCACGGTGTTCTCCCGCAGCTGCTGCTGCTGTCACAGTCCCTTCACTGTCCACACTCGGCGGCACCCCCACTGACCGCCACCGCAGCGCCTCCCGCCGTGTGGCGTCCAAAACCGCCACCGGTTGACCGCGATTGCACCGTCCTCTATACTACTTACTAACGGCGCTTTACTGCCATCTGTCAGCCACAGGGGCGGCT
Source organism: Lepas anatifera (assembly GCA_034440635.1). Classification (NCBI taxonomy): domain Eukaryota; kingdom Metazoa; phylum Arthropoda; class Thecostraca; family Lepadidae; genus Lepas; species Lepas anatifera. The sequence goes on along the minus strand of JAOTON010000719.1, from coordinate 33,790 downwards.
ACGTTACTAGCTAGATTTCAGCACGATATGTGAGCGCACCTGTCTTCTACCGGCCAATTCAGGATTCGGACTTGAGGGGGGTTGGTTAAAGGCAGCTGGGCCAAGGTTATGGTGAGCAGGCGGGGGGGGCGGGGTGAGAGGAGCCTGGCACGAATTCATTCAGTGGAAATGTTAATTGATAATTGTTGGGGTTAAAACAACTCACTGACAGCCAAGGTTATACGACACCCCCAACTCCCACACCGTTAATTGGGGAATCAGATCAACTTATTCAGAGGCTCTACCGGGACTTGAACCCGGGACCAATGGCTTAGTAGACTTTGATGCTATCCACCAAGCCACCAATACCTCCCCCCCGTGGAAATGTTTCCTGACTTGAAGGGACGCGTCAACTCCCGTAACGGATAATCATAATTGCTGTTTTCCCCTAATTCCTTAGAAGCATGCATTCATTCGACCCAGAGGGAGGATGCAATTCGGTCCTTTAGATTATTATTTTCAACCCTCAGCTACTTCAGATTAGCGCATGCTCTTTTTGGAGGGATTACCCATTAGCCCTTTTAACCTCTACGTCAGAGCTGGAGGGGTAGGGCATGTCCCCTATGTGGCACGCCAGGGTGGGAACGTCTGCCAAAATTGTGACTCTTGGCGGAGAATGTTGTCCTTTCCTTCCGCTTAAAGAGTTTAAATGGAGAAGATGTTCTCAAATTTAATCCTTTTTCTGTCAGGCTCCCGGCTATTCCTGTCAGGGATTCCGCTCACCAAAGGGTCTCGAAATATAATCGGCGGATTTTAAACATTAAAAGCGGATCGATTTGTCTCACAGTAAACTCCATTGTCCAAACCAATTAAATATCGTGAACATTGTGGGCAGTGGCGTGCAAAATCTACATGTTTTACTGCTTTTTAGAATCTCCATAGCTCCTTGCTCTTTGTTTAATATTTACAAAACTTGTACGTATTGGCATATTATTGACGCAAAATAAATATATGTTTCAGGCACATGAAAATTCAAAACTCAAAAGTGGCTCCCTCCAGGGTCAGACCGATATGATGTGATTGAAACATTCTAACCGTTTTCCGGTGCATGTGTTAGCAAACGTCAGATACTGTAAGACAGCTTTGACATTGAGAAAAATGGCACAATGCAAAAATATTATCGGAGGTGGACGCAGGAGAGGCAACTAGTGGGACAAGATGTATATTGCCAATTTTTATAAAAGGCATACCTGTACCCACATCACAAAAAGATTCACATACATAAATATACATCAGCCCACCTATTGATGTTTTTCATGTTTTCTAGCCCTAATCCGCCTATGCTAAAACTGGGACATTCTGAATGATCTTGCCCCTTGACTCGCAATCATAATACCAGAGCACACAGCTACAGGATGTTATCATCTTATAGTCTTGGGTTGGGAGGTGGTTTCCATGCACTGGAAACCGATTTCAAGACATCTGGTGAAAACATCTCAATGGGGCTGCCAAATATACCTTGCAGAAGAACAGGAAGACTATCTAGAGCTTTGATGAGGATAAGTTTCATTACTCACTTCGACTCAGAGTACTCAGACCTAAATTGGCATCCCCCATTCACCATCCTAAGCTGAGATGGGTCGAGACGAGTTAAAATCCCACTACCCCCTCAACGCCTCCCTGCCATCCGTCTTATAGTCCATAACCCACGACCTTCAGAGCTCTGGCCAGAGACAATAACAATGGGATAGTGGTGCATTTTTCAGAAGCATGTGGATCGACAAAAACTGAATTACCTGTGTTTCCCTGAAAAAAATCTGGAAATTACCATACATGTCAAAAAGTTGAAAACATATATTTCGTCTTTGTTTGCCCATTTTTGGATGACCACAGGCTGACAAAATTGTTTTCTTTTTCTCTTATCATTCTGTATCCTGTATTCTGTATTTTGTGATCTCCTCTATGGGCATGGCTATTCTTGGGTTCGATTCTTAATACATAGGAAGCAAGACAGGACAAACATGCACAATGACATCATCATCATCACTGTTTGCCTCAAACTCTCTTTCGTACCAACTTCCGGGTGTGTAACTGTGGATCAAGTGTTTGATGGTGAATTTACGTGCTGTCCTGTTTTTAGCTCGCTCGGTAGAGCCTTTGCAATATCTGCTACTTGATGCATTGACTGTAATTCTGTTTTGACGTGATCCCGCATATTTGGAATATTGGAAGTCAGTTCCGTGGAGCGGTAGAGGAGCCAATTCATGCACACGTACCCTACATGTGAGCTCGTGGGCTGAAACAAGTTTACCAGGAACAATTTATTAGGAAAAAATTGGGGCTAGTGGCCTGATTTGGCACTGCAATAGACAGGAGCAGTTCATACACTCCATTGCACTCATGTACTGGAGCAGCTCATACACTGCACTACACTCATGCGCTGGAGCAGTTCATACACTGCACTACACTCATGCAATGGAGCAGATCATACACTGCACTACACTCATGCACTGGAGCAGCTCATACACTGCACTACACTCATGCACTGGAGCAGCTCATACACTGCACTACACTCATGCAATGGAGCAGATCATACACTGCACTACACTCATGCACTGGAGCAGCTCATACACTGCACTACACTCATGCACTGGAGCAGCTCATACACTGCACTACACTCATGCACTGGAGCAGTTCATACACTGCACTACACTCATGCACTGGGGCAGCTCATACACTGCACTACACTCATGCACTGGAGCAGTTCATACACTGCACTACACTCATGCAATGGAGCAGATCATACACTGCACTACACTCATGCACTGGAGCAGCTCATACACTGCACTACACTCATGCACCGGAGCAGTTCGTACACTGCACTACACTCATGCACTGGAGCAGTTCATACACTGCACTACACTCATGCACTGGAGCAGCTCATACACTGCACTACACTCATGCACCGGAGCAGTTCGTACACTGCACTACACTCATGCACTGGAGCAGTTCATACACTGCACTACACTCATGCACTGGAGCAATTCAGAATTGGTACTGACCTCGACCTTATGCTTTCAGCTAGCGGGTCTTACGTTTCGTGTAGACTGTAGGGACCCGTTGGACTGGGCCTATCTCGTTTTCTGTGCTTACAATCTTCTGTCCGGACACATGTTACGCCACCGTCGTGATGATGATCTGGTTGTGCTGACTGACGAATTGTCCTGCTCGTACTTTGATATACCTCACCTCGTATCATCACTTCGGTTTAAGGCTAAGCTCGGGGCATTCGGTGTGGTGTGATTATTATTTGTTATTATTTCTAGATGCTTTTTACTATTTCATTAAAGCTGCTGCAGAGAATACAGTGTTGAAAATCAACACCCACATTGGTTTTTAGTCTCAAAATCTACTTACGTCACCAAAATTACAGTCTCGAGGTGGTAGAATGATTTGGCGAAGACACCCGCAGGGGCCGAAGTTGTCATTTTGCCATTCTGAACGGCAACAGCTGGAGCTCCACCGGGTGACAAAAGTCACAAGTCTATCTACAAAAATGACAGCTCAGTTCTTAAGAAATGCAGCATTTGGATTGGCCCATTCTAACCATTTGCGCCATAAGCTTCGTTGAACTAATCCGTATTCGGTGAATGCGATGAATTATTCGAACCATATTAAGCCCCGCAATCTAAAAAGTTCAAGCATTTCCCCATCTCTTAACATTGGCCGGTGACACGAATGGTGACAAAGTGTCACTGTCACCGTTGCCTCTAGGCTATGTCACCGGGCCGTATTCACCTGTCCTTCTGTGCTTCCGTGGTAGAACACTTCACTGCTATATTCAGCTGAGCAGCCTGGCTTCCGCGACGCTGCGCCAACCACCGCATTACGTGCTGTAAATTTCGCAAAGAAGAGCGGAAAGTCAGAAAAGAAAGGAAAAAACCGGTTGTTATGTTTCATCGGCATGTGGTGAGTATGGTTGATGATCAGTGAGATTTCTTGGTATTATAAATGATATAGAAACAATGCTTAAACTTGATATAAGTGCTGCAGTCAGGCAGAATTTGCCGCTGTGCTTACTGGTATGTCGAATCTGGGACTCTTCAAGTGGGGGCCATGGAGTGTCTCTGTTGCTTTTGGCCATGGGTGGAAATCCTGAGGGGATTGAGAGGTTGGACCCCCATTGGCGGATCCAGGATTAACTTTTGGAGGGGGCCAAATCAACGTTTGGTGTTTTGAGCCAAATTTATGCTCAAAACACCTCCTCCGGAGGCCTGTCACTTTTAAGACTGGGGTCAGCAAAAGAAACAGCAGGGCGGGAACGTACTTGGGGGACAGAACTTGTAGTGCCAGGGCAAGTAGTGATGAACCACCAAATACATATTTTGACATGATAGAAAGGTGAAGTATGTTGGTGGTTGTGGACATTTGAGGACAGAGTGTGTGATTATTGTGGTTTTTCATTGGAAGGTAAACAGCACATGTGTATTGTTCCATATAGGAAAAAGGAAGGAGTGCTCACTGCTTCAGTTTTGATAAAGCATGTGCCTATTCAATGTTCCTTGGCCGGATGATGCTGGTGAATAAAACGATACAGAAGTCTGGTATGAAGAAGTGTTTTGGGAGATTAAAAGTTTCTTTTCTAGGAAATATCTAAAATGTTGTACAAATGTGAAAAGCATATTCGACAAAATGTTTAAAAACCAACCTAATGAAAACTGTTGCAAGTTGTGCGGTGCGCAATGCTAAGGGGCCTGTGTTATCAATCTTAGTATTGCTATAAATGTTATTTGAACACGCGTCCCGCTGGGAGGGCGAAATTTGCCCCCCCTCTTGTTTTTCCCCAGATAACGCAAAAAATGAAGAGATGCAGAGCAACAAAACTTACATTACCTTATCCCTGATCAATTTACGCATCTGACCATTTTTTTAGATCAGGTCATCTCAGGCCAAGGAGCTATCTAAGGTCAAGCAACCCGACCTCAAAACCTACAATCACGAGTTTGAAGCAGCACTTAAGGAACATCTGCCAACCGATTAGTTTGAAACTTTCACAATATGATGAAGTCATTAGGTTCTACAAATCCATGGCCTCGGAATTTTTATATTATTGACCTAAGGTGGGGTCAATTTTTGGTCACCCCATTATAAGTATGATGAAAATTGAAAGGGCTGGTTTTTAGTAAAAACTGTATAGATAAAGCTGAAAACGGTCGAACCGCGTGTTTTTACCACGATCTTGACCATTAAGTTGAGTTTTTGGTCATCTGAACTCTCAAAGGTCATGCCAGGTCACAAGAGCATACAGTGAGTGTTTTGCCAATAACTCCTCACTGAAGTGAGATAAACCTTCTATTTTGCTTGCATTGTGCTTATATTGTCACGGGGAGTCGATTGATATGCACCATGGCCAGGCCAAGTCACCGTGTGACCCTGACCTAGGTCAAGGTCAGGTAATTTTCACAATTTGACCTAGAAAGGTCATATTATACATCAATCGATTTGCATCGATGAGAGTAATCCAATGATGCATAAATATTTGTTCTAGCTCCGCTGGGTAAAAATCCAGGGGGGAAACGTACGCTTCCCTGCTGTAAGCCCATGGAATCTTCTTTGACCTATGCTGACTTCAATATCGACCTTACATAAAAGTAGTTCTTGGTTAAAAGTAGTTCTTGAAAGCTCTTCCCTTTGTATTGTCAAGAGATTTCAAACGTCGTCCGTAATTAAGCTTTCCTCGGAACTGAGATACGGAGGGGGCGAAATACGCCCCCACCGGGGCGCGTCATGCCAGAGACCCCAGCGGGGCGCGTATTAAATAAATATAAAATACAAATGCAAAGTGGTTACATGCTTCAAGTAATCATAATTTCGATGAGTGCAAAGTTAAGCTTTGAAATTAGCTCATATCAAATTTGGTAGTGAAATCAACCTATTTCTCAGGCGAAGCCTTACCAAGCCTGGAACCTCAAAGCAATTTGTCGAATTAATTCCTGGAGCTCAATTTCAAGTATAGATGTTACGGCCCGTATGGAAAACCGGCCCGTTTGCAAACGGGCCGGCCCATTTGTAAACGGGCCAAATAGCTGGTCCGTATGCAAACGGGCCAGCAAATTGGCCCGTTTGCAAATGGGCCGGTCCGTTTGCATAACGTCCGGCCCGTTTGCAAACCGGCCGGACTTTTTGCAAACGGGCCAAAGCTGATAAAGATGTGGGTAGCAGGTAATGACAAGTCAACTTAGTTGATGGTATGTCGGTTAGGAGAAAAATTGTCAATCGCGAGGTGTAAGTGAGTGACATGTCAACCATGTCAATAATAATTTGAATAAGAGAAACACGCCATCAATGATCTGAAAGTTTTTGGGTAATAGTTTTTGTCATGAAACTGCCCTATATCTATCAATAGCTGTCATGATACCGTTAAATATTTACTGATAGATATATATCCTTCTGAAACCACCTAAGCATAAGCATAAGCCTGGGCATAAGCGATCATTAGCGATCCCTGTTTTAGTGAAATATTAATTTTCATACTAGGTAAGTATGTACTTTGATTAAGTTACTAGTCATTCTAGATACTTGTTAAATATGTTTGCAGTCAAATTCAAGATAATTTATAAAAACATAGGCGTTTTTGTCTTTGTTCACGGCTTTGGCATACAGTTTCTCATATTGCAGCCCACATCAGGGCAACGAGATCAGCAGAACAGTGGATTTAAGCAACAGTGCATTTAATACAAATTTTGAACCAGCTCCCCGCAGATTGCAACACCATTTCTGATAAAACTTACTTGCAGAATGTTGGGGGTTGGCTCCAAAGATACAGAAAATGTCAACTAGGTTGTACGCCACCTGTTCTTCTGACTTTGTTCGGAGTGGACGCAACACTACGAATTTGGTGAGGTGATTCTGACAATTTAGTATATAGGAATATCCATCCTTCCTCTCACTGTGCCAGTCGCTGAGGTCGACTTGAGCATGTCTGGCCATGTCATCAATAATGGTTGAGAGAGACACTATTGTATTCTGTAGCCGTGTCTTCTTCGTCTCGCAGTTTTTGCAGGTTTCTAGGTACAGCCCGACAGTTGCACGGCTAATGTTGGCGTATTTGTACTTTACTGCGTTAAAGGGAAAGTGGCACCACTTTCCCTTTAACGCAGTAAAGTACAAATAACGTAGTTTTAACTGAGATAGCCAAGTTGTAAAGCATGCTGGAAAACCCGGCACTCAATATATCGTTTGTCTTGAAACTCAAAGCTTCCGTAGAGAAAAGCTAACAACCTACCTGAAATAAACCCCACATGTACCCCATGTAGCAGGCCACAACTGTCAGCTGTTGGTGTGACGACATATGCTGACGTCATGGTGAGTATCAGCCAATCGAAGCCCTTGAAGCCTATTGAATATGGTAGTAGTTGTCAGATCATGACATCATCCACAGGCAGAGACTTATTACTTTCTATAGAGGAGCATTTTAAAAATAAAAATATCGAGCTTATTGTACATGTTTTCAGGGAAATCATGGATGCTTTCATGAACTTTGGCTAGAAGTACCCCTAATTGCGCTAAATTCCAAGATTCGACCAGGGTGCCACATTCCCTTTAAACGTCTTGCTACTGCCAGGATGCCCCAGTGAAAGGTGCAGCTCATGAATAACATCAAAGACTTCCTCATTGTGGATGATTTCTCGTCATGTGTTTTTGTTGATCAACTGCAATTGTAATTAAATCATACTTTTTGAAGCGCGGGTAGTGTCTCGCTAAGTACAGCTTTCCATGAGCCTTAATGTCCGCTAAGTCTTTGACGATCTCATCATAAGTGACCTTCGGCACCGACTGCGTGTTCGTTGCTTTCTCATCTTTCGCAGCAACAAAAATAAGCAAAGAACTCCTCTTGCGACATAGTTCCTGATTATAATCATTATTGGTAACTTAATGAAGCAAGGGAGTGGGCACAAGACGAGGTTTAGGACAACACGCACATTGGAAATGATATGACCGCATTCACTTTTCAGGGCATGTTTTCCATAGTATTCAACAATCGAAAACCAATCTGATCAGAGGCTAGATAATGCCGGTGTTCACCAGAGGTGGTCTTTGCCTGTGACTAAGCCAGATTCTTAGCATCGTTAAAACTGTTTTTTGGCAAACAAGGAGCACTAAGTTATTTCTGGATACATATTTACTTTGATAACTGAATACGTAGGTACCAGTCATCCTTAAATGCTAAAGCTCTACAAGCAGCAATCTATTCAAGCATTGCAAGCATTTCTGCACGCATGTAAATGGAATGCAGTGCAGTCACAATGCTTGCCATGTTCAGATATTAATATTAACTTAATTTAATCGCCCAGTTTACAAATTCATGGGAAATAAAAAGATTCATGAAAATGGAAAAATTAGATGCATTAAACTAAAAAATACGGACTTTCTCTAATAGACCAGACCCAATCAGTTTCCATACAACTTAGTTTTCATGGTCCAAATGCGATCTGATCAAACCGCAGATCCAGATACATCTTGGAGTCGTCGAGTTCATGAAGCGCTATTTTCCCAACACTTTAGCACAGACTCTGCCATAGTGATGTGAAAAAACGCGCGTACTCCATCTGCATGCGATCCGGATCACATTTTGGCCATAGAGACTAGGCCAGTGACTATTATCCGAATCCAAAATCCAATAAATATGTATTGAATACAACTAATTCGATAATGACCTGGATTCAAATGCTCATCCAGTTTCGAAGCTGAGCTGTTCCGGCACTCAGCAAAAGGTGGAGGTAATGTTACCTGGGATAATTTGCCTAGAAAGGCCCCGAAGCAGCCAATTTGGATTCAGTAAAGCAGAGGAAGATAGACTGCAGCATAAAATGGAAAATTAATTTGGAACTTTGTTTCAGCTACTTAATTTCCTTTACCTAGAAAAGATGGCAGCCTTAGCTAAACCTTCTATGATGAGAGGCGCTGGCATTGCCTCTAATCTAATTATCCTGGCCAGGTATGATTGTAAATGCAGATGGGGTGGCACAGGATATTTATCAAATTCTTAAATCCATGACTCAAAAATGAATATTTTAATATGGACCTCTCCCAAAACCAGAAATAGAGCATAACCTGAAATCGAAGATAGTAAATTTCTAATGCTATATTTAGGGTTCAATCCAGGGATGACGCAATATTCTTAAACGTAAGTACACAACCATGCATAACATTTACCAGAGATTCAGCAAGTCTCAAGGCGACGAGGCGGTCCAATCACCCCCTGCACTTCACAGATAAAAGAAGGCGTACAACGCTTGGTCTTCCGGCGGCAGGTCGGGTCACTATTATGCTCAGGAGGTGGAGTGGGCGGGATTTATCCAATGCGCTTCGGTCCAGAAGTGGAAAAATTAGGCATGATGCGATTTGGAGCTAATTTTCATGAAATTTGATCAGTAGACCCATTCCAAGAACGCTGCTGCGTGCGAATTCATTTTACTCAAATCCGTTTTAAACGAGCCGGCTGATTTGTAAACGGACCGGCCGGTTTGCAAACGGGCTGGCCAGTTTGTAAACGGGCTGGCCGGTTTGCAAACGGGCCAGGATACTAGAAAACCCAAACGGGCCAGACTTTTTGCAAACGGGCCACATCGCTGGCCCGTTTGCATACGGACCGGTCCATTTGCAAACGGGCCAATTTGCTGGCCCGTTTGCATACGGGCCGGCTATTTGGCCCGTTTACAAATGGGCCGGCCCGTATGCAAACGGGCCGATTTTCCATACGGGCCGTAACATAGATACCAGCATTCAGCGCAGAGGTTGGATAGAAGTGTATTAGTGTCATTAATGAGATTTGAAAACAAGCTTTTCAACAAGGAATATTGAGCTCTAGCACCCAGGGGCGTAGGAACGGTTTGAAAAGTTTGGGGAGCCAACCTTAGAGGGGGCCCACCTCAAGGGGGGGCCCGCAGTCCAAGGGGGCCATACGAACCCATACGAAGGGGGCCCATAACCCGTGCGAACTTTTTCTTTACGAAGTTTTTACATTACGAACATTTTAGCCCTTCGTGCTTTAACCCGTACGAACTTTTTCCTTACGAACTTTTTCCATTACGATTATTAAACACGTACAGACTTTATCTCCACGTACTTTAGCCATACGTACTTTTGCGTAGGTACTTTAGGCATACGAACTTCTTGCTTACGTACTTTGGTCCGCAACCCTAAATCTGCTTAGCTATATTTTGATGCCTAAGATGCAGAGTTCCAGCATGACTGCAAGTATAATGCACTTGATGGCCAGCCTTGTGATGCCGAGGAGGTGGGCATGGTATTATAGTGAATAGCAACCTGGCTCTCCACGCGGCCGACCCGGGTTTAAGGCCCGGCAGATTCCTTGTGTAAGGACCAATTTGACTCCCAAGAAACCCCTCCAATAGGGAAGGAGTTGGCGACGCCATACAACCCTGGTAGTTCATGCGTCGATAAGCCCCAAAAATTATTGTTATTATGTCGAGGAGGTCCAGCTTTGATCCTGAGCACCAGTTCAATGTGCTATACCCTTTGGCAGATGAATCCATCCCTCCTCTCAGCATTACAGACTGAACTGCCTCCAGCTGTCACTTCCTTTACAGCTCTCTCTCTCTCTCTCTCTCTCTCTCTCTCTCTCTCTCTCTCTCTGTCTCTCTCTCTCTCTCTCTCTCTCTCTCTCTCTTTTTTCTCTCTCTTTGACCTATGTGTGGGCGGCACGGATAGTACTCTACCTTCATGTGCTTCCCCATGAACTCTAGCGACTTGAACTTGGTCAAACTGCAAGCCATGATTAACTCGGTAGTGGCTTCCCGGCCGATTATGGTGTTGAGGGCAGACGCCCGTGTGTTGAGGCAGGACATGATCCGCAGCCTGAGGAAGGTGGCCTCCTTCTCCTGCTCTCCTCTGATGGAGATTCTTGACAAAGACGAACTTCCTCCTCCTCACTGCAGGGCAATGTCATCAGGATCGCCTCGGTGTGAACGAACATTGCAGAAGAGTACACGGCGGACATGGCATTCAATTTGTGCGTCACCCAATTACAGCTCATCTCGTTTATAACACCACACATGCCTAGCTCGTCAGTTGTTTAACATACCTTTTTACTTGGGATTTAAAAGCAGGAGGAGAATCGTGAAAGAGGTCAGATTGGGGCTGGGAGTGAACAAATATGTTTGTGTTTTTCGTGGCTAGGCAAAACAACCCGCGTTTTACTGTCTCTACCCTTGCAAAAAGAATGTGCAGCAAACTATTTTCCGATGCTCTCGTATTCCTAGTTGGGATGTGTAAGGGGAAACATCCGAGTAGATAGGCGCAGTCAACATTTCCAGTTAAAATTTTATGGACGAATAGAATATCGTATTGGACCCATCTACCCCCAGGCTCGATACCTTGAAGTGAACAAGAAGTTCCGAATAGGACAGATATTCTGAAGGCCGGGAGGAGTGTGCGTGTGAGGCTAACCAGATGAGAAACTTATGCTGAATTTTGTTTTATCTTTCTAGTTGAGTTTTTGAGGCACCACCCCAAATGACGCATCCATATTCTAAAAGGGACCGAATGTTTCCAAAATAGGCTGCAAGTATTGGATCGCACTTAAGTCGACCGGGGACTCGACTTGCCTGAAAAGATCTTATTAATATTCCTAACATTTTGTTTGCCTTTCTAACAGTAAAATGTATATGATCAACAAATGTTAATTTTGAGTCAAGCCAGACGCCGAGATGCCTTATCGTTGTAACTTTTTCAAGGGGTAAATTTTGAATTTATATGCTGTCTCAATTGGGCACAGTCTAAACGTAATGGTGAAATTTCTGCACTTATTAGGGTTTAGTTGAAGTTTCCACTCTTTTGACCAATTACAAAGAGTGTTCAGGTCCTCCTGAAGTTAGTTTGAGTCTTCTGAGGAACAGATTTTGTTAACAGTTTTCACGTCGTCTGCGAATATTAGACAATTAGAGTTAATTCTCATCGGTAGATCGTTGATAAACAGAGCAAACAGAAGGGGAGATAGCAAACTGCCCTCAGGTGTGCCAGAGCGGACAGGTCTCCAATCCGAACATTTACCGTTTACAATAACGCCTTGCTATCGAATTGTCAAGAAAGATGTTAGCCAATTTAGTGCATTACCAGAAATATTGTAGAATTGTGCGGTTTGTAAAGTAAGAGATTATGATTCACACTCTGAAACGCCGCAGAAAAGTCTGTATATATTACATATGATTGGTATCCCGAAGAAACTGAGTCCCACGCCATTTTCAAAAGGCAAGCAAATTTGTTTTCACATGAGCGGTGAGGAATGATTCCATGCTGTTTCTTTGTCATAACGGGGTGCACATGGTTCCACAGTGATATATAGACATACCTTTCCAAGATTTTTCCAAAGATAGGGAGAAGCGAAACTGCGTGGTAGTTTGAGGGTGAATTTTAGAACTTTTTTAAATGGGAATGAAATTTGCCTCCGCCCATCTAGTCGGTAAAATGCCCTGGCCTACTGATTTTCGGAAGAGAATACGTAAAGGTACCACAAGTTGCGCAGAATATTCCTTAATAATGCGAGCATTGATATTGCCAGGCCCACATGCCTTATGGACTTTAAGGTCATCAAGTGCGTTGCGTATGTTAGCCTAGCTAATGTGAAAGTCGGACAGCGATGACAAGTCGTAGTCAGGGACAAGAGGATAGTGGTCCACCGCAGGTGAAGTAAGTCTACTGGCGAAAGTTTTGTTCAGTAAATTAGCTCGCTCCAAGTCTCCGCTCACTTCTGTATCTTCATCTAAAAGTACTGGAAGCTGACACTTTGATCCCCGAACACACTTAAAAAATATCCAGAATCGTTTGGGATTCGCTTTAAAAAGAAGGAACCGAGACTCGGATACTATTTTGAAAATACGTCACTTTTCGCCGAATTCACGGGCTGCTTCTGCTGTTTTTGTTCGCCTGGAACGTTTGAAGGCTGCCTCCTTTTCCCGCAGTGCGCGTCGGACTTCTGCGTCGAACCATGGTGGGTATTGCCGGTGCATTACAATCGATGGTACGTTGTCACGTATGGCATGCTCCAAAATATCGCAAAAAGTCTCCACTGCCTCATTCAGATTCATGCCTTCCATTTCGATCCACTGAATATCCTCTAATGTCCGGCGCATGTTGTCAAAGTTGGCTATTCTATAGTTCAACGCCGAAGTGCGGCATGCCACTGGTGAACGATGGGCCCAGCACACCAAACTGATGCTCAGGATCAACAGCAAGCAGGACCTCCTCGGCAACGCAAAGTTGACGATCAAATAAATGGAACTTGCAATCAATCTCAAACTCTATTTTAGGCATTGGAAGACAGCTAGACTTACTGTGACCATCCTTTCCCTGAATTAATTCCTGCTGCTGTAAAGAAGGAATCCGTAATGGCCTAAATAGCTTGTCTCGTTTGTGTCATGAAATAGATGATTCAAAGCTATCTAGGCATAGAGAAGTGTAGGCGTGTGATATCAGGGCACTTTCTGTGCTTTTCTAAATACTTTTTTTGTAAATGTGATAAAAAGCCGAAACATATGCAAATATAAAGAGCAATGATCTTGGTGAAAATGGTTTGAATGCCCCCAGAAAACCTAGAAATACATTTTTCAGTCCAAAACGGGATAGGTAAAAAGACCTAGACTTTTTTACTTTGATTATTTTTCAGTAGACCATAAAAGAACTGGAAATCATGGGGCAAAATCTCATTTTTCCATTTTTTATACATTGGCACAATTCCACAATTCCACAATATTGGCACAATACACACCGGCATGCACCAGGTTTCCATACATGACTTTTTACGTTATTTTCCGCTATTTCCTTTCATTGGATAGTTCCGTGTTGTTTTTTTCTTCGTAGTAGAAGACGGCCGGCCTCGTCACGCCTTTCGATGATCAGGGACGACTGTTGATCGGCATTTGGTGCGGGGTGCGTGTCCGATTCATGCTTTGTGTTGGGATTGATATGAGATGAAGTTTGATTGGGTCCAGTTCTCGGGGCTCATTTGGAAACACTCGGGTATTAGGTGCCTTGGCCTTTTTCACGAAGCGCTCTTCCTCCAGGGGCTTGCACGCGGCGTACTACGGGACTAGAACTTTCCCAGACAAGCTATCGGGCCCGTTTGGGTTTCTTGTTCTATATTACAGTTGCCTATATTTGTATATTCTTTGCGGGGGCTTGGCCCCCGCAAAGAAATATAGGGCTACCCATTTTACTGGCAGAATACCCATTTTACCTAGGTTTGCAGAATAGTCCAACAGATTCCCATTATTTGGCCTAAATTCTACTCAGAACTGGTTTTGGTTTCCTCGAGACTCGAAAACTGACCATGTGCAGCGGGGTTGAACATAGCCCCTATATTGTGCCAATACACAATGATACAGGAGGCCAAATGAAAACGGGATGGAACCTCTAGCTGAAAAACTAATTACGATGGAGCGATAATTTTTGCTTCAAATGAAGGGTTTCTATTGGGTGTTTCAAGCAGACACGCGCAATGCTGGTTTTCGATATTGGGCTTTTGACAAATGACCATTTAGTGATGTAAGTAAAATATCGTAGCTGTGTATTGATGATAACCACTTTTACTGGAAACTTATGACGAAAGAATGATTATTTTTACTTTAATTGAAAGCTTGTGGTAAAATGGTTTGAATAAAGGCACAAAATATCAGTTTTTGATTCCAGATTTTGACAAATTATATTATAGTGATACAATACAAAAGATACTACACGTTGGTAATGCCATAGGCGGATCCAGGGGGAGGGACAAATGGGAGCAGGTGCCCTCCCCCGACCCACCCTCGGCACCCCCTAAAATGATCACAGTGCTTCTCTGAAGGGTCGATGGAGCCCATCTGAAATATTTTGCTTCCTATAATAATTGTTGGGGTTTAAAGACCCATCAACTTCCAGGGTCATACGGTGTCGCCAACTCTCATCCTGTTGGAAGGGATTTTGGGGATCAGATCGACTTATTCAGAGGCTCCACCGGGACTTGAACCCGGGACCGGTGGCTTAGAAGACTAGGGTGCTATCCACTAAGCCACCTCATCCCCCTATTTCGCTTCCTATCAGATCAGCTAGAGTCGTAATTCTGAGACCAGAAGGTCACAGAAACCTGTAAGGTAACAGTGATATGCTTTTACTATCGATAGCTAGGGTTCAGCATTTGCGATTCTCGATTGGAATCGTGCCATTATTTTTAGTAAGATTTCAGTATGTAGTGACATTAAAAAGTTTCATGTTTCAGCAGTCATGAAATTGACAAGGCACGGTAAATGAAGGAAGTAAGCAAGGTTTCGTGTTCCAGAGAACTCTTAAACATATCATACCCATTTGATATCATTTCTAAAAAGTCACTTTTCATCCTGTTGTTTAGGTCCGCTGCATCACAATGCAATACTCAAAACTAGACCATGAAACAAACAATAGCGGGGAGTGGTGCGGTCCACTAACATAATGAAACTAACACAGTTTTTTTGTGCATGCAATTAGAGAAAATTGGCTTACGACCGCACGGGTATGGAAAGGCCCTCCCTCTTAACTATTTAAAAGGGCAGTGGTATAAGAAAGTTATAAGCTATCAAATGTGTCTAGCAAAACGGCCATATCAGTTTCATAGACACACCTCATTTACTGCGCTTCATAGAGTGGGAATGCAGCTTCACATTTAACACAGTACTAAGTCACGATCATTAACCCTTGCCCCGGTGGTGGGTATGAGCCACCTTCGCCCTGGTGGGGGCTAAAAAAAGACCCCCACGATCTCAAAAACTAAGAGAGCTAGGAAAAGTGAAAAACGGCAATCGAAAGCTCTTCAAAAGTGATATCGAAAATACTTCGGTAATTTTTCTTCTCAGGTCAATATCAAGGTTACCAGAGGTCAAAATAAGTCAAAATCACTAATATGAGGTGTACTAAAGAAACCTAATATATCTCGGAAACTATGATAGCTAGAAACGTTTTTCTAACACCATTTGAAAGCTCTTGAGTTGCTCTTTTATTTTCTTGTCAGCTGAAAGCCTAGGGAGCTACAGATCACTGAATATTGGGCATATTATTACGAATGTCCATAGCCACCCATGCATAAGGGCTTACTTTTTTGCTAAGAACTTCCAAACCAAACAAGATACAGCCATAGTTGATGCACCATTGCAGTTCTCTCGTCAATACAAATCTAATTATATATAACATTGCTGTGCCAGGTCAAATTAAAAAAGACCTAACCCAGGTCAACAGTCTGACCCAACCTGACCTGGTATAGTCATGATGTATATCATTTGACTTGCAGTGCCTATACAAACACTTCGGTGACAAAATAAAAGTTCTATCTTAGTTTATCCAACATTTATAGAGTAGAACACCAAAAATGCTTATTTGACCTAAGGTGACCTTTTAAAGGTCACAAGTCAAAATGTTTGGCACCAACTTCAGAAATGGGCTAAGAGCAGGTCGTAACCGATGTTTGAAGTTGATTCCATCCACACTTTCTGAGAAAAGTTCATTTCGTGATTTTCCCATGTATTTACAATGGGGAGGTCATGCTCTGCACATGACCTTAGGTCACCAACATCAGAAATCCCGGAACACGTTTTGTAGGTCCTGGTAGGCTCAATATGTGGTATGAGTTTCAACCTGATCGATTAATGTTCCTTTTAGTTATGCGGTCATAAGCATTTTTGTGAGGTGAGGTGAGGTCACTTCACCTGGCCTGGTGACCTGACCTGATATGACTTTGAGCTAAAATTGTCAGGAAAGACGTAAAAATAATGAGGCAACAGCTAGGCGAATTTTGGCGGCGCTGCGCGCCGCTGTTTTTGGTCACTTCGGAAAAACCCGAGGGGGTCTAAAAAGACCCCCCACCCAGGTGAAGGTTAACAAGAAGCATTGATGACCCTACCTTTACAGCAACTCCAAGCCACCAACTTCCCCGGCACCGCCGGCCTAAATTCTCAGATTAGATCTGAAGTGTTTAATACGGTGCAAGCCTTTGAACTTCAACTACCAGTAGTTTTTCTTGGTCAGTGTCTTCTAGGCGAAGTTGGGATGCACCTTCTGGAACTTCTATACGCCCTGCGCCATATTATTTCTGAACTGGTCTTCCCTGGTAAAAATCTTGCTGTACTTTTGTGATTGTGCCGCAGCACCTTCGGCCAGGTCGTTGGTCGCTTTGAAATTCCGCACAAACTCTTCGCTTTCCTTATACTGCTAGTTCTCGCCCCACACTTCGAAATCTCTCGTCAGCCACTTGCGATCGACTTTGAAGATGGCGAAGAGCATGAATGAGTTGGAGGCACACAGGTCGCTCAGTTTGGTCTTGGAGGTGAGCTCCTTGGAGCTGGGCTTCTCGAGAGAGAACTACAGAGGGGTTTGTGGGCGAGGATGCTGGTTGGCTCGGCGGTGTACCAGCCGTGCCTACCCAACACTTGCCCAGAGTATTACTTCTCGAGAAAACCCAGCTTTAACACGCGCATTGACGGGGGTCTGAGGCACCTTCGCTTTGACGAGGGAGGCGGGTACCTAAGATCTCTAGAACCACGGTAGGTAGCGAAAAAACGGTAAAGGCATTGAGTTTCCCATCCACTTCTCCATCGAAAATATTTGTACCATTTTTTTGTCAGGTGATATTTAAGGCCACGAGAGGTCAAAACATGCCGTAATAGGGATAACATGTAAATTAGGTTTTTCGGCCATTTCATCTGAACAAATAAAGATAAAGCAAAACGACTTAAACTATATTAATCCTCGCAGCAAGTCGAATCAAATAATATATATCTTGACCTTGCTAGGTCAAATCAAGGATTTGACCTGACCTGAGGTCAGGTCAGGGTCAAATTATATGAAATGCATATCATTAGAACCGCAAAGACAAGGTGAGTTTCATGAAGCTAAAATAAACGCTCTATCACCATCCGTTACTGAGTTATACGGTAAAAATCATTTTTCCCATGTATTTCCAATGGAGAGGTAATGCCTCGTACCTGACCTTAGGTCACCGATATCAAAAATACCAGAGAATATTTTAGAGAACTCGGTGGGCCCATTATGTGATATGAGTTTCAATCGGATAAGTTCACCCTGCTCCGACGTATGATATCTTAAACTTTTTTGCGGTCAGGTCACTTGATCTGTACTGGTGACCTTACCTGAGATGACCTAACCTTAAAATTTTCACACAAGTTGTAAAAATGATGAGGGAAAAGATATGCCAAGTACGGCGGCGCTACGCGCCACCGTTTTTATGACGACTCCGAAAAACCCGAGGGGTGGTGGGTACCCGCCCCCAGTCAATGCGCGTGTTAACACCCGCACTGGAGGGGGGGTCTGGCACCAACGCGCACTGGAGGGGGCCTGGTAGGCCCCCTAAGATCTCGGAAACTAAGAGAGTTAGAAAAACGCCACTTGGTAGGTGGGTGGAGGCTATGGTGATCTACATAATGACCACTTTTCATTGACCTAGGTGAATATCTTCAAGGTCAAACGAGGTCGTAAAGGTCAAATATTGGCCATGCTGGGGATCGATTGGTAAATGCTGTGATTATGCGGGAAAATGGCGGGAATAAGCTAAAGGCGGACAAAGTTCATAGGGAAGAGGTCTCAAAGAGGCTTCCCCACAACTTTTGGGTCAAGGTCATTCAAGGTCATTGACCTTTAAGGTCACCATATGGTATACTACTTATTATTTACACTTTGACTAACACTGTAGCTACTGTTTGGCGGGAAATGAGGATTGACCTTTTCCAATGACATTTGACCTTGACCTTTGATCTTGACCTTTTGATTGGGGTACCCTACCGATGACGTCATAGCATAATATATGTCAGACCGGGTAACGTCATTTGGCCGGACGCACAGTGGTCATTGACCTTGAAAGAGCAGATATGACCTTGACCTGTGACCTTTGACCTTGACCTTGACTTTCATGTGAAGTGACCTTGATATATAGTCCCGCTTATATGACGTTATGACGTCACAACTCGGTCTTCAATGCAAGCTAACTGGTCCGACCGCGCGTTTACGGCGATCTCATAATGCGGGTCTGACTTTGAAAGCCTATAAGTCGAAAAATTTTCGGCTGATTTTCAAAAAGTCTTTACCAATCGACGCGCTATTAATTTCTGTTAAATGTGGCTACGTTTCGTTTTTCGGCTACAAGCGGTTCTCCGGCCACCTTGGAAAAACAGGTGGGGGGCCTCCGAGGCCCCCCTCCAATGCGCGTGTTAAAGAACTCACCTCCAAGACAGAACTGGCTGACCTGTGTGACCCCAATTCCTTCATGTTTTTTTGCCGTCCTGGGAGCCGACCGCAAGTGGCTGGCGAGGGATTCCAAACTGTAAAGCGAGGACCATCAGTACAAGGAAACTGAGGAGTTTGTGCGGAATGTCGAACTGACCAGCAACCTAGCCGAGAGGTGTCGCTGCACCATCGCAAAGTACAACAAGATTCTAACCAGGAAAGACAGGCGCAGAAGAAAAAAACTGTGCAGGGCTTGTAGATGGTCCGGAAGGTATATTCCAACTTCACCAAGAGAACACTGACCAAAAAAGAAACTACTGGTAGTTGAAATTCAAAGGTTTGCACCGTATTAAACACTTGAGATATAATCTGAGAATCTAGGTCGGCGGTGCCGGGGGCATTGGTGGCTTGGAGTTGCTGTAAAGGTAGAATCATCAATGCTTCTTGTAAATGACCGTGACTTAGTACTGTGTTACACGTGAAGCTTCACTCATAGTCTATGAAGCGCAATAAATGAGGCATGTGTATATAAACAATAGTCTTTTTGCTAGACATATGCATTTGATAGGCTATAGGTTTCATGGTCTAGTTTGGGGTATTAGTGCTATATAGGGGATATGTTCACCCCCGCTGCACATGGTCAGTTTTTGAGTTTCGAAGAAAACAAAACCAGTTCTGAGTAGCATTTGGGCCAAATAATGGGAATCTGGTGGACTATTTTGCAAACCAGTGGGTGCAAGTAAAATGGGCAGCCCTAGGGGGCCACCACAAAAGAGGGGTAGTATCCCCTGACCCCCGGTTCCTATGCCTATGCCGCCCAGGGGCCGCCAAATTATATTGGAGGGCCCCAAGGTCCAGACCATGGCTCAGGAACCCAGATCAGTCAGCTCAAGGGGCCCAGGCCAGTGCATTGGCCTCGGGACCAGCTTATCAAGGGACCCCACATAACCGAAGGTGATTGCAAATGCTGAAAAGCTCTATTCTTTAGAATTGAGATTTTCCATTGAAAATCAACTGAGCTAACTCATCAGGGAGGGTTTTTCTCTACTTGTTAAGATGTTCCCTGGCCTCTCCCCTCGAATCCGGAAATGTAAAAAACACTGAAGATTGTATATTCGGGCACAGCCCTTCATCAGAATCGTGGAGTAAATATCAATAATTCTCAGTCCTAGTATAGCCAGACCTCGAATCTGGCGATACTAGGACGAGGTCTGGCTATACTAGGACTGAGAATTATTGATATTTACTCCACGATTCTGATGAAGGGCTGTGCCCGAATATACAATCTTCAGTGTTTTTTACATTTCCGGATTCGAGGGGAGAGGCCAGGAACATCTTAACAACTCATCATCATGCTCCTCGCCGCAGCACTTAAAAACTTATCAACGTTTTTCTCTACTTGTTGGAGATCAGGGGCACCTTGATACCCTCGCAAACGGCTCGTACGATTTTGATGATTTTTTCTAGAGATAGGGTCCCGATGGTGATCTATTCTTTGGCATAGGTCACCACCCCAGGAAAACTCCGAAGCACGTGCAATCGACACCCCTTTTTTCCTATGGGGTTTAACATTACGGAAAAAATATGGTCAATTTGCTGAAAATTGCGTCGTACGATTTTGTTCCTTTTTTAATATGATAGGGTACCCATGGGGACGTACCCTGTGGTATGGGTCACTACCCCAGGAAAATTGGTTTGCACGTGCAATCTGCACGTGAAATTTTACGTGTTAAGTGTATGGAGATTTTTCGACAAATTAAACAAATGAAATTTAAAAAAATTGGCCTCATGGAATTTAATGAACCTCCATGGGGTGTTAGTCGGTACCTTCGGGTATTACGGGGTATAGGTGGTATATCTGGGAAAACTCGAAATTTCGTGCAATTTGACCTTGAAAATGACCTTGCAGCCCAAAAATCTCCACTTTAGCCCCTAGAGGGGGCCCCGGTGGGGCACCGGTGGCACGTTGGCCCAATAAGTGTATGCATGCATGGACACAATGCCTGGGGCCAGTGGATGGGTGGTTATTGGGTAATATGAGATTGGCCAGGGGTACTCCACTGCGCAAAACCTTTAAAATATATGTTTTCCCCTGCAGCTGGATTGGTCACCCATACAGCACCCAGGCCTTTCAAGATGGGGTAAAACTAACACCTGCAGTGCGACTATGACCACTAACACACTTTACCTGCCCTACACTTGTTTCGATAAAGGTTCCTCATCAAGGAGATTTTTGGAGGTTTTTAAAATTGTTGGAGATTTTCTAATTTTTTGGGTTCACACGCCCCTGGCTGCTACGGTATGGGAACGTTTTTGACGAAACTTGCCTTGTTTGTACCCACAGGGGTTACGTTTCAAATGAAACCATTTGAAACCCTTTGGGGGCCCCCTAGCGCGTGCCACGTGACCTTGAGTGTGCACCGGCACCCTTCCAAAACTTAATTTTCGGACAGCATACGGTTCCTGTTCGTACAGAAAGCTTCTTTACGTACTGAAACGACAATTACTGGCACGATCTGATACAATGAGATGGTCATAGGTGCAAACAGTGCCCCTTTCTACACACGGGCACCCTCAGTTTGAAGATATTCTATTAATTAGTGTTAAAGCAGTGGGAAACTTATGATGTTTGTGTGGCCAAACAAATGAAGCTACGTCCACCGTTTTTGGTAATTGGGTCACATCTAATGGAGGGATAGGATTATAGGTGCAAACGGCCCTCTGCTATAAAGAGCGGCACCCCCAGTGTGAAGATACCCTATGGATTAGTGTTAAAGGAATGGAACACTTATGATACTTGCAAGGACAAACAAATAGAGTTACGGCTACCGTTTTCGGGGACATTCCCACAAGCCTGCCACTACACCTCTCTGAATCAGCCAATCAGTGACTGGGGCACTGCGCATGCGCAGTAGCGCATAACCCCAATGGGCTATATCTCTCCAACCAGTGGGCTGATTCGGCTGAAATTTGGTATGTAGGGCTTATGTTATGTACTAAAGTCAGCAGGGTGGACGTTTCGCACGTGCTCACGTGAGAAAGCCAGTCTCTATCAAGGATCCTCCGTTCCAGAGATACAAATTTGTCATTTTCTGCCAAATTGCCTTTTGGGGCTTTAATGAACTGAACACAGGAAGGTGCCAGTTTTGCACGTGCAGACGTCACACAACCATTCACTATCAAGGGTCTTCTATTCCGGAGAAGCGAATTAGGATTTTTATTCACCGATTCGGCTGAAAATTTGTATGTAGGGGATGTGTTATGAACTAAAGTCAGCAAGGTGGAGGTTTTCCACCTGCTCACGTGACAAAGCTATCCTCTATCGGGGGTCCTTGGTTCCGGAGATTTGAATTTGTCATTTTCCGCCGAATTGTTCTGTTGGGGTTTAATGAACTGAAATTAGGAGGGTGCAAGTTTTGCACGTGCACACGTCACAAAACTAGGGTCTTCCGTTCCGGAGAATCGAATAGGTGCTCGAGCAATCACCTTCGGTTCCGCGATGCCCCTAAAGGCGTCGCCCCCACGAAAATGCTGAAAAGCTCTATTCTTTAGAATTGAGATTTCCCATTGAAAATCAACTGAACTAACTCATCAGGGAGGATTTTTCTCTACTTGTTGGAGATCGGGGCACCTTGATACCCTCGCAAACGGCTCGTACGATTTTGATGATTTTTTCTAGAGATAGGGTCCCGATGGTGATCTATTCTTTGGCATAGGTCACCACCCCAGGAAAACTCCGAAGCACGTGCAATCGACACCCCTTTTTTCCTATGGGGTTTAACATTACGGAAACAAAGATGGTCAATTTGCTGAAAATTGCGTCGTACGATTTTGTTCCTTTTTTAATATGATAGGGTACCCATGGGGACGTACCCTGTGATATGGGTCACTACCCCAGGAAAATTGGTTTGCACGTGCAATCTGCACGTGAAATTTTACGTGTTAAGTGTACTGAGATTTTTCGACAAATTAAACAAATGAAATTTAAAAAAATTGGCCTCATGGAATTTAATGAACCTCCATGGGGTGTTAGTCAGTACCTTCGGGTATTACGGGGTATAGGTGGTATATCTGGGAAAACTCGAAATTTCGTGCAATTTAACCTTGAAAATGACCTTGCAGCCCAAAAATCTCCACTTTACCCCCTAGAGGGGGCCCCGGTGGGGCACCGGTGGCCCGTTGGCCCAAAAAGTGTATGTATGCATGGACACAATGCCTGGGGCCAGTGGATGGGTGGTTAATGGGTAGTATGAGATTGGCCAGGGGTCCTCCACTGCGCAAAACCTTTAAAATATATGTTTTCCCCTGCAGCTGGATTGGTCACCCATACAGCACCCAGGCCTTTCAAGATGGGGTAAAACTAACACCTGCAGTGCGACTATGACCACTAATACACTTTACCTGCCCTACACTTGTTTCGATAAAGGTTCCTCATCAAGGAGATTTTTGGAGGTTTTTAAAATTGTTGGAGATTTTCTAATTTTTTGGGTTCACACGCCCCTGGCTGCTACGGTATGGGAACGTTTTTGACGAAACTTGCCTCGTTTGTACCCAGAGGGGTTACGTTTCAAATGAAACTATTTGAAACCCTTTGGGGGCCCCCTAGCGCGTGCCACGTGACCTCCTTGAGTGTGCACCGGCACCCTTCCAAAACTTAATTTTCGGACAGCATACGGTTCCTGTTCGTACAGAAAGCCCCTTTACGTACTGAAACGACAATTACTGGCACGATCTGATACAATGAGATGGTCATAGGTGCAAACAGTGCCCCTTTCTACACACGGGCACCCTCAGTTTGAAGATATTCTATTAATTAGTGTTAAAGCAGTGGGAAACTTATGATGTTTGTGTGGCCAAACAAATGAAGCTACGTCCACCGTTTTTGGTAATTGGGTCACATCTAATGGAGGGATAGGATTATAGGTGCAAACGGCCCTCTGCTATAAAGAGCGGCACCCCCAGTGTGAAAATACCCTATGGATTAGTGTTAAAGCAATGGAACACTTATGATACTAGCAAGGACAAACAAATAGAGTTACGGCTACCGTTTTCGGGGACATTGCCACAAGCCTGCTACTACACCTCTCTGAATCAGCCAATCAGTGACTGGGGCACTGCGCATGCGCAGTAACGCATAACCCCAATGGGCTATATCTCTCCAACCAGTGGGCCGATTCGGCTGAAATTTGGTATGTAGGGGTTATGTTATGTACTAAAGTCAGCAGGGTGGACGTTTCGCACGTGCTCACGTGACAAAGCCAATCTCTATCGAGGATCCTCCGTTCCGGAGATACAAATTTGTCATTTTCTGCCAAATTGCCTTTTGGGGCTTTAATGAACTGAACACAGGAAGGTGCGAGTTTTGCACGTGCAGACGTCACACAACCATTCACTATCAAGGGTCTTCCATTCCGGAGAAGCGAATAGGTGCTCGAGCAATCGCTGCCACTGTATGGTAACGTTTTTGACGAAACTTGCCACGTTTGTACCCAGAGGGGTTACGTTTCAAATGAAAGCATTTGAAACCCTTTGGGTGCCACCTAGCGCGTGCCACGTGACCTTGAGTGCGGTCCGACACCGCTTCAAAACTGAATTTTTGGAGAGTATACAGCCCATGTTCGTATAGATAACCCCTTTACGTACTGAAACGACGATTACTGACACCATCTACTTGAGTGATATGGTCATACGTGCAAAAAGAGCCCTTCTGTACACACGGGCACCCTCAGTTTGAAGCTATTCTATGAATAAATGTTAAAGCAATGGAACACTTATCATGCTTGCAGTGCCCAAAAAATGCAGCTAAGGGTACCGTTTTCGGGAATGGGGTAACGTCCCATGGAGTGATAGTATTATTGGTGTTCACGATGCTCTTCAATAAAAACAGGCACGCCCAGTGTGAAGATACCCTATGCATTAGTGTTAAAGAATAAAGTTAAATATCTGCACGCAGCGGGCCGATTTGGCTGAATATCTTTGAAACCAGTGGGCCGATTCGGCTGAAAATTTGTATGTAGGGGATGTGTTATGAACTAAAGTCAGCAAGGTGGAGGTTTTGCACGTGCTCACGTGACAAAGCTATCCTCTATCGGGGGTCCTCGGTTCCGGAGATTTGAATTTGTCATTTTCCGCCGAATTGTTCTGTTGGGGTTTAATGAACTGAAATTAGGAGGGTGCAAGTTTTGCACGTGCACACGTCACAAAACTAGGGTCTTCCGTTCCGGAGAATCGAATAGGTGCTCGAGCAATCACCTTCGGTTCCGCGATGCCCCTAAAGGCGTCGCCCCCACGTAACCGAAGGTGATTGCAAATGGTCAAAATCGCTATGCTTTAGCATTGAGATTTTCCATTGAAAATCAACTGAGCTAACTCATCAGGGAGGGTTTTTCTCTACGTGTTGGATATCGGGGCACCTTGATACCCTCGCAAACGGCTCGTACGATTTTGATGATTTTTTCTAGAGATAGGGTCCCGATGGTGATCTATTCTTTGGCATAGGTCACCACCCCAGGAAAACTCCGAAGCACGTGCAATCGACACCCCTTTTTCCTATGGGGTTTAACATTACGGAAACAAAGATGGTCAATTTGCTGAAAATTGCGTCGTACGATTTTGTTCCTTTTTTAATATGATAGGGTACCCATGGGGACGTACCCTGTGATATGGGTCACTACCCCAGGAAAATTGGTTTGCACGTGCAATCTGCACGTGAAATTTTACGTGTTAAGTGTATGGAGATTTTTCGACAAATTAAACAAATGAAATTTAAAAAAATTGGCCTCATGGAATTTAATGAACCTCCATGGGGTGTTAGTCGGTACCTTCGGGTATTACGGGGTATAGGTGGTATATCTGGGAAAACTCGAAATTTCGTGCAATTTGACCTTGAAAATGACCTTGCAGCCCAAAAATCTCCACTTTACCCCCTAGAGGGGGCCCCGGTGGGGCACCGGTGGCACGTTGGCCCAATAAGTGTATGCATGCATGGACACAATGCCTGGGGCCAGTGGATGGGTGGTTATTGGGTAATATGAGATTGGCCAGGGGTCCTCCACTGCGCAAAACCTTTAAAATATATGTTTTCCCCTGCAGCTGGATTGGTCACCCATACAGCACCCAGGCCTTTCAAGATGGGGTAAAACTAACACCTGCAGTGCGACTATGACCACTAACACACTTTACCTGCCCTACACTTGTTTCGATAAAGGTTCCTCATCAAGGAGATTTTTGGAGGTTTTTAAAATTGTTGGAGATTTTCTAATTTTTTGGGTTCACACGCCCCTGGCTGCTACGGTATGGGAACGTTTTTGACGAAACTTGCCTCGTTTGTACCCAGAGGGGTTACGTTTCAAATGAAACCATTTGAAACCCTTTGGGGGCCCCCTAGCGCGTGCCACGTGACCTTGAGTGTGCACCGGCACCCTTCCAAAACTTAATTTTCGGACAGCATACGGTTCCTGTTCGTACAGAAAGCCCCTTTACGTACTGAAACGACAATTACTGGCACGATCTGATACAATGAGATGGTCATAGGTGCAAACAGTGCCCTTTTGTACAAACGGGCACCCTCAGTTTGAAGATATCCTATTAATTAGTGTTAAAGCAGTGGGAAACTTATGATGTTTGTGTGGCCAAACAAATGAAGCTACGTCCACCGTTTTTGGTAATTGGGTCACATCTAATGGAGGGATAGGATTATAGGTGCAAACGGCCCTCTGCTATAAAGAGCGGCACCCCCAGTGTGAAGATACCCTATGGATTAGTGTTAAAGCAATGGAACACTTATGATTCTTGCAAGGACAAACAAATAGAGTTACGGCTACCGTTTTCGGGGACATTCCCACAAGCCTGCCACTACACCTCTCTGAATCAGCCAATCAGTGACTGGGGCACTGCGCATGCGCAGTAGCGCATAACCCCAATGGGCTATATCTTTCCAACCAGTGGGCCGATTCGGCTGAAATTTGGTATGTAGGGGTTATGTTATGAACTAAAGTCAGCAAGGTGGAAGTTTTGCACGTGCTCACGTGACAAAGCCAGTCTTTATCGAGGGTCCTCCGTTCCGGAGATTCAAATTTGTCATTTTCTGCCGAATTGTTTAGTGGCGGTTTTATGAACTGAAAACAGGAAGGTGCAAGTTTTGCACGGGCAGATGTCACACAACTATTTACTATTAAGGGTCTTCCGTTCCGGAGAAGCGAATTAGGTTTTTATTCACCGATTCGGCTGAAAATTTGTATGTAGGGATGTGTTATGAACTAAAGTCAGCAAGGTGGAGGTTTTCCACCTGCTCACGTGACAAAGCTATCCTCTATCGGGGGTCCTTGGTTCCGGAGATTTGAATTTGTCATTTTCCGCCGAATTGTTCTGTTGGGGTTTAATGAACTGAAATTAGGAGGGTGCAAGTTTTGCACGTGCACACGTCACAAAACTAGGGTCTTCCGTTCCGGAGAATCGAATAGGTGCTCGAGCAATCACCTTCGGTTCCGCGATGCCCCTAAAGGCGTCGCCCCCACGAAGGACAAATGCTGAAAAGCTCTATGCTTTAGAATTGAGATTTTCCATTGAAAATCAACTGAGCTAACTCATCAGGGAGGATTTTTCTCTACGTGTTGGATATCGGGGCACCTTGATACCCTCGCAAACGGCTCGTACGATTTTGATGATTTTTTCTAGAGATAGGGTCCCGATGGTGATCTATTCTTTGGCATAGGTCACCACCCCAGGAAAACTCCGAAGCACGTGCAATCGACACCCCTTTTTCCTATGGGGTTTAACATTACGGAAACAAAGATGGTCAATTTGCTGAAAATTGCGTCGTACGATTTTGTTCCTTTTTTAATATGATAGGGTACCCATGGGGACGTACCCTGTGATATGGGTCACTACCCCAGGAAAATTGGTTTGCACGTGCAATCTGCACGTGAAATTTTACGTGTTAAGTGTATGGAGATTTTTCGACAAATTAAACAAATGAAATTTAAAAAAAATTGGCCTCATGGAATTTAATGAACCTCCATGGGGTGTTAGTCGGTACCTTCGGGTATTACGGGGTATAGGTGGTATATCTGGGAAAACTCGAAATTTCGTGCAATTTGACCTTGAAAATGACCTTGCAGCCCAAAAATCTCCACTTTACCCCCTAGAGGGGGCCCCGGTGGGGCACCGGTGGCCCGTTGGCCCAAAAAGTGTATGCATGCATGGACACAATGCCTGGGGCCAGTGGATGGGTGGTTATTGGGTAATATGAGATTGGCCAGGGGTCCTCCACTGCGCAAAACCTTTAAAATATATGTTTTCCCCTGCAGCTGGATTGGTCACCCATACAGCACCCAGGCCTTTCAAGATGGGGTAAAACTAACACCTGCAGTGCGACTATGACCACTAATACACTTTACCTGCCCTACACTTGTTTCGATAAAGGTTCCTCATCAAGGAGATTTTTGGAGGTTTTTAAAATTGTTGGAGATTTTCTAATTTTTTGGGTTCACACGCCCCTGGCTGCTACGGTATGGGAACGTTTTTGACGAAACTTGCCTCGTTTGTACCCAGAGGGTTACGTTTCAAATGAAACCATTTGAAACCCTTTGGGGGCCCCCTAGCGCGTGCCACGTGACCTCTTGAGTGTGCACCGGCACCCTTCCAAAACTTAATTTTCGGACAGCATACGGTTCCTGTTCGTACAGAAAGCCCCTTTACGTACTGAAACGACAATTACTGGCACGATCTGATACAATGAGATGGTCATAGGTGCAAACAGTGCCCCTTTCTACACACGGGCACCCTCAGTTTGAAGATATTCTATTAATTAGTGTTAAAGCAGTGGGAAACTTATGATGTTTGTGTGGCCAAACAAATGAAGCTACGTCCACCGTTTTTGGTAATTGGGTCACATCTAATGGAGGGATAGGATTATAGGTGCAAACGGCCCTCTGCTATAAAGAGCGGCACCCCCAGTGTGAAGATACCCTATGGATTAGTGTTAAAGCAATGGAACACTTATGATACTAGCAAGGACAAACAAATAGAGATACGGCTACCGTTTTCGGGGACAGTGCCACAAGCCTGCTACTACACCTCTCTGAATCAGCCAATCAGTGACTGGGGCACTGCGCATGCGCAGTAACGCATAACCCCAATGGGCTATATCTCTCCAACCAGTGGGCCGATTCGGCTGAAATTTGGTATGTAGGGGTTATGTTATGTACTAAAGTCAGCAGGGTGGACGTTTTGCACGTGCTCACGTGACAAAGCCAATCTCTATCGAGGATCCTCCGTTCCGGAGATACAAATTTGTCATTTTCTGCCAAATTGCCTTTTGGGGCTTTAATGAACTGAACACAGGAAGGTGCGAGTTTTGCACGTGCAGACGTCACACAACCATTCACTATCAAGGGTCTTCCATTCCGGAGAAGCGAATAGGTGCTCGAGCAATCGCTGCCACTGTATGGTAACGTTTTTGACGAAACTTGCCTCGTTTGTACCCAGAGGGGTTACGTTTCAAATGAAAGCATTTGAAACCCTTTGGGTGCCACCTAGCGCGTGCCACGTGACCTTGAGTGCGGTCCGACACCGCTTCAAAACTGAATTTTTGGAGAGTATACAGTCCATGTTCGTATAGATAACCCCTTTACGTACTGAAACGACGATTACTGACACCATCTACTTGAGTGATATGGTCATACGTGCAAAAAGAGCCCTTCTGTACACACGGGCACCCTCAGTTTGAAGCTATTCTATGAATAAATGTTAAAGCAATGGAACACTTATCATGCTTGCAGTGCCCAAAAAATGCAGCTAAGGGTACCGTTTTCGGGAATGGGGTAACGTCTCATGGAGTGATAGTATTATTGGTGCTCACGATGCTCTTCAATAAAAACAGGCACGCCCAGTGTGAAGATACCCTATGCATTAGTGTTAAAGAATAAAGTTAAATATCTGCACGCAGCGGGCCGATTTGGCTGAATATCTTTGAAACCAGTGGGCCGATTCGGCTGAAAATTTGTATGTAGGGGATGTGTTATGAACTAAAGTCAGCAAGGTGGAGGTTTTGCACGTGCTCACGTGACAAAGCTATCCTCTATCGGGGGTCCTCGGTTCCGGAGATTTGAATTTGTCATTTTCCGCCGAATTGTTCTGTTGGGGTTTAATGAACTGAAATTAGGAGGGTGCAAGTTTTGCACGTGCACACGTCACAAAACTAGGGTCTTCCGTTCCGGAGAATCGAATAGGTGCTCGAGCAATCACCTTCGGTTCCGCGATGCCCCTAAAGGCGTCGCCCCCACGTAACCGAAGGTGATTGCAAATGGTCAAAATCGCTATGCTTTAGCATTGAGATTTTCCATTGAAAATCAACTGAGCTAACTCATCAGGGAGGGTTTTTCTCTACGTGTTGGAGATCGGGGCACCTTGATACCCTCGCAAACGGCTCGTACGATTTTGATGATTTTTTCTAGAGATAGGGTCCCGATGGTGATCTATTCTTTGGCATAGGTCACCACCCCAGGAAAACTCCGAAGCACGTGCAATCGACACCCCTTTTTCCTATGGGGTTTAACATTACGGAAACAAAGATGGTCAATTTGCTGAAAATTGCGTCGTACGATTTTGTTCCTTTTTAATATGATAGGGTACCCATGGGGACGTACCCTGTGATATGGGTCACTACCCCAGGAAAATTGGTTTGCACGTGCAATCTGCACGTGAAATTTTACGTGTTAAGTGTATGGAGATTTTTCGACAAATTAAACAAATGAAATTTAAAAAAATTGGCCTCATGGAATTTAATGAACCTCCATGGGGTGTTAGTCGGTACCTTCGGGTATTACGGGGTATAGGTGGTATATCTGGGAAAACTCGAAATTTCGTGCAATTTGACCTTGAAAATGACCTTGCAGCCCAAAAATCTCCACTTTACCCCCTAGAGGGGGCCCCGGTGGGGCACCGGTGGCACGTTGGCCCAATAAGTGTATGCATGCATGGACACAATGCCTGGGGCCAGTGGATGGGTGGTTATTGGGTAATATGAGATTGGCCAGGGGTCCTCCACTGCGCAAAACCTTTAAAATATATGTTTTCCCCTGCAGCTGGATTGGTCACCCATACAGCACCCAGGCCTTTCAAGATGGGGTAAAACTAACACCTGCAGTGCGACTATGACCACTAACACACTTTACCTGCCCTACACTTGTTTCGATAAAGGTTCCTCATCAAGGAGATTTTTGGAGGTTTTTAAAATTGTTGGAGATTTTCTAATTTTTTGGGTTCACACGCCCCTGGCTGCTACGGTATGGGAACGTTTTTGACGAAACTTGCCTCGTTTGTACCCAGAGGGGTTACGTTTCAAATGAAACCATTTGAAACCCTTTGGGGGCCCCCTAGCGCGTGCCACGTGACCTTGAGTGTGCACCGGCACCCTTCCAAAACTTAATTTTCGGACAGCATACGGTTCCTGTTCGTACAGAAAGCCCCTTTACGTACTGAAACGACAATTACTGGCACGATCTGATACAATGAGATGGTCATAGGTGCAAACAGTGCCCCTTTCTACACACGGGCACCCTCAGTTTGAAGATATTCTATTAATTAGTGTTAAAGCAGTGGGAAACTTATGATGTTTGTGTGGCCAAACAAATGAAGCTACGTCCACCGTTTTTGGTAATTGGGTCACATCTAATGGAGGGATAGGATTATAGGTGCAAACGGCCCTCTGCTATAAAGAGCGGCACCCCCAGTGTGAAGATACCCTATGGATTAGTGTTAAAGCAATGGAACACTTATGATACTTGCAAGGACAAACAAATAGAGTTACGGCTACCGTTTTCGGGGACATTGCCACAAGCCTGCCACTACACCTCTCTGAATCAGCCAATCAGTGACTGGGGCACTGCGCATGCGCAGTAGCGCATAACCCCAATGGGCTATATCTCTCCAACCAGTGGGCCGATTCGGCTGAAATTTGGTATGTAGGGGTTATGTTATGTACTAAAGTCAGCAGGGTGGACGTTTTGCACGTGCTCACGTGACAAAGCCAGTCTCTATCAAGGATCCTCCGTTCCGGAGATACAAATTTGTCATTTTCTGCCAAATTGCCTTTTGGGGCTTTAATGAACTGAACACAGGAAGGTGCCAGTTTTGCACGTGCAGACGTCACACAACCATTCACTATCAAGGGTCTTCCATTCCGGAGAAGCGAATATTTTATTCACCGATTCGGCTGAAAATTTGTATGTAGGGGATGTGTTATGAACTAAAGTCAGCAAGGTGGAGGTTTTCCACCTGCTCACGTGACAAAG
This sequence comes from Lepas anatifera, assembly GCA_034440635.1. Classification (NCBI taxonomy): domain Eukaryota; kingdom Metazoa; phylum Arthropoda; class Thecostraca; family Lepadidae; genus Lepas; species Lepas anatifera. The sequence goes on along the minus strand of JAOTON010000719.1, from coordinate 1,256 downwards.
CTATCCTCTATCGGGGGTCCTCGGTTCCGGAGATTTGAATTTGTCATTTTCCGCCGAATTGTTCTGTTGGGGTTTAATGAACTGAAATTAGAGGGTGCAAGTTTTGCACGTGCACACGTCACAAAACTAGGGTCTTCCGTTCCGGAGAATCGAATAGGTGCTCGAGCAATCACCTTCGGTTCCGCGATGCCCCTAAAGGCGTCGCCCCCACGAAAATGCTGAAAAGCTCTATTCTTTAGAATTGAGATTTTCCATTGAAAATCAACTGAACTAACTCATCAGGGAGGATTTTTCTCTACTTGTTGGAGATCAGGGCACCTTGATACCCTCGCAAACGGCTCGTACGATTTTGATGATTTTTTCTAGAGATAGGGTCCCGATGGTGATCTATTCTTTGGCATAGGTCACCACCCCAGGAAAACTCCGAAGCACGTGCAATCGACACCCCTTTTTCCTATGGGGTTTAACATTACGGAAACAAAGATGGTCAATTTGCTGAAAATTGCGTCGTACGATTTTGTTCCTTTTTTAATATGATAGGGTACCCATGGGGACGTACCCTGTGATATGGGTCACTACCCCAGGAAAATTGGTTTGCACGTGCAATCTGCACGTGAAATTTTACGTGTTAAGTGTATGGAGATTTTTCGACAAATTAAACAAATGAAATTTAAAAAAATTGGCCTCATGGAATTTAATGAACCTCCATGGGGTGTTAGTCAGTACCTTCGGGTATTACGGGGTATAGGTGGTATATCTGGGAAAACTCGAAATTTCGTGCAATTTGACCTTGAAAATGACCTTGCAGCCCAAAAATCTCCACTTTACCCCCTAGAGGAGGCCCCGGTGGGGCACCGGTGGCCCCTTGGCCCAAAAAGTGTATGCATGCATGGACACAATGCCTGGGGCCAGTGGATGGGTGGTTATTGGGTAGTATGAGATTGGCCAGGGGTCCTCCACTGCGCAAAACCTTTAAAATATATGTTTTCCCCTGCAGCTGGATTGGTCACCCATACAGCACCCAGGCCTTTCAAGATGGGGTAAAACTAACACCTGCAGTGCGACTATGACCACTAACACACTTTACCTGCCCTACACTTGTTTCGATAAAGGTTCCCCATCAAGGAGATTTTTGGAGGTTTTTAAAATTGTTGGAGATTTTCTAATTTTTTGGGTTCACACGCCCCTGGCTGCTACGGTATGGGAACGTTTTTGACGAAACTTGCCTCGTTTGTACCCAGAGGGGTTACGTTTCA